>JBBPCZ010056125.1:0-12634 GCA_037974445.1 Brycinus macrolepidotus | reverse complement strand
AAGACCAAGACCACGTAAAAGTGGTCTCGAGACCGGTCTCGAGACCAAGACCGGTCTCGAGACATCCAACTCTAGTGTATAGATGTATAATATATGTGTCTACATTAATGAGGCTTATCAGTGACAGAGAAAATGGTCTCTACTTCTTCATAAATGTCAAAAAATGAGAAAAAAACACTACTACAGTAATTGTGATTTCTGATAGCGCCCTTATGAGATTTCAAAGTGAATGTTAGCGCTATATATCTCTGTCCATTCTAGACTAAATGCAGAAGTTTGAATCTTGTAAATGATATTGCGTACATTTTGTTGTGAGCTTGCAATGTATATTTATATAACTGGCACTGAGCACTTGCTGCTTTTTTCCATTTCTATCTACTAACTGAAACCTGGTTAAACGTAAACACCATGTATTTGCAGTCAGTGGCTAATTTGCAGAGAGAATTTACATAAGGCCTAAACTGATGCTTTTGTCTCATGAAATCCCTGTCGCTATACAGTAAATCAATTAGTTAACTCCACTGTCACTTCAGTTATGGTGGTTGTTAATCTAACATGTCAGGTAGCACTGAATAAGAGAATTACTACAGTACTTTTTTGCATGCATGTATTTTTAGTTCATAGAAACCATTAGAAACCATAAACCATACAACCACAATCGTTACTGAATATGAACACAAATAGAAACAGAATCAAACAGTACTTTAAATGTAAAAACTGTGCTTAGATTGGCTAACATTAACAGCATTTGGCAGACACCCTTATCCAGAGCGACTTACAATCATTAGTTACAGGGACAGTCCCCCTGGAGCAACTGAGGGTTAAGTGTCTTGCTCAAGGACACAATGGTAGAAAGTGGGTGGTTTGAACCTGCAACTTTGTGGTAATCGGGTTCACAGGCAAGTGTTTTACCCACTAGGGTGCTACTACCAACCAGCACACATGTGTAAAGACATAGCATTGTTCAAGTCTCCTGTAAACATCTTGTACATATGATAGATGAAATGGATTAATGGATTAGTGTAGTTATAGATTAGTGAGATTTATTTATTTTTGTCTTTTTGCATTTTTAAGGGTCAATCTCTCTATAATTTGTTAGTTTGATTACTGTATGCTGTTAGTAAGGTGCTGATGTTATGAATATAACTATTTAATCTTTTTTCTTTTCCTCCTTAGATATTAAGCAAGATGCTGTGACTGTGGACTTCCCTGAATGTAAAGCCTGGAAGGGTCTGGTCTCAGAAATGGAACTAATATCCAGCAAAGACATTGCAGGTGAATTTCTTCATTCATCAGTTTAGGACACTTCAGAGGGCACCAATATAAGATTTATTACGAACACACAGAGAACATACACAAGCAGAGCTACAAGCCAAGTAGGAATTTTATGTAGGGATTTTGATATAGGTAATAATGCTTTGACTTTCTTAGACAGCAAATGAACTCTTTCTCCATTTTGCAGGACATTTCAGGGTTGGAGACCGTGTCAGAGTGAAGGGCTCTGTTAGTCCCCCAGCAAACGGATGGGGAAAAGTCTCTCACAAGAGTGTTGGGGTGGTTACAGGCAAGATTGATCATTTAAACAACTGGAAAATTGTACCAAGTTCATTACGTAATCATATAAATCATATTAATCATACCAAATCTGTAACAACTATAGGGGGAAATGGATAAAGACCATTCTCACATGAACAGAATGATGGTAGATCAGTGGTTATTTTATTGCTATTCCACACACACACACACACACACACACACACACACACACACACACACACACACACACACACACACTCCCTGAGGAGTGAACCCTGTGGAGCACCCCCAGGAAAGAAGCTCTGTGGGGAAAATTTTGCATCAACTGCCGAAATAATTAGTTTATGTCTTAATTGTTCCAGTTCATTATAATAGCTAGGGCATGTCACATATAAATAGACAAATTAATAGTGATTTTTGTTATTAATTAAACAATAATTCCATTATATAAATTTCTTCTTCTTCTTATTATTATTATGATTATTATTATTATTAACAGCAACAACAACAAAAATAATAATAATTGTAATAAATCATAACAATAATGATAGCATTCAATTCAATAACATTCGGTTGAAAAGTGCAGCTGATTTAAGTGGTTAGTGTGCATGACAGAACAAATGACATTTAGAATTTAGAGGAATTCAATGATAGTTCTGGAAAACCTGCAAACAATGAAAAACTTTTGCAGTACTGCTAACAATGTTGACTCATGGTGCGTCTTATAAAACACACTTTCATACTTCACACACTGCACTGTTGAATGCAGTAGTGGGGCGGCTGGTGGCCTGGAGGTAAGGGAGTTGCGCTTGTGATCGGATGGTCGAGGGTTTGAATCCCAGAACTGCCAGTGGCACCACTGAGGTACCCTTAAGCAAGGTACTGTCCCCACACACTGCTCCCCGTGTGCCGCTGCCTCACTTGGTGAATGGGTTAAATGTAGAGAAAGAATTTCACATCGTTCACACTGTGGGCTGTGCTGTGGTGTGTTCATGAGTGACTATAAGGGGCCACTTTACTTTTACTTTTACTTTACTTTACTTTACTTTATTGGTGATGTACTGTTTTTACATACTATTTAGTGCCATAATGTGCAGCTAATTCTAGGTAGCAATACTTATAATTTATGTATATATAATACAAACTATAGACAGCATACGACACTAGTACTACCTATTTTTATGTAGTAAATACATATCAGAAATTTCACCTCCTCTTCCTTTTGCAGCTCTCAGGGATGACAGTATGACCGTAGATTTTCCTGAACATAAATGCTGGAAGGCTGCAGTGTCTGAAATGGAACTGGCTCCCAATCTTGATTCAGGTAAGACTGACTGGCGACTCAGTAGTAATGAATGCAGTGCTTCAGTAGTGCACTTTAAATGTTGCTTTCTCTTCCAGAGCTCTGTAAGTTCAAGCTTGGAGAGAGGGTACGAGTGAAAACCTCAGTGACCATTCCAAAATACAACTGGGGGTCCGTCAGTCATCAGAGTGTGGGCACAGTTAAAGGCGGGTTTTTGAATTTTATTTTGAATTTTTAAAATGATTGCTAACACTTTATTGGGATGGTCCACTGTAGATACTCTGATGTCTTTAACTAATATTCAGGTAAATATCTGTTAAATGTAACTGAAGATTCTGTTAAACCTAACCTTAACCTTAACCTAAAACTTAAGCCTAATCCTCATTCTAACCTCATTCTGTTGACAAGCCATAGTTTCAACAGTTCATTAGCAGTTAAAGTATCTCTAGATCATCTAGAGGAGACCATCAAAATAAAGTTTGACCAAATTATTTATTTATTATTAATTATATACTACTGAGAGTTTTGTCAGCTGCTTATCAGTAAAATGAAATGTTGATTAATGAGTGCTTGTCTTATATGTAAAAAACATCTAGATAAACTTTTGCTTTCAGTTTCAAGAAGCAATGCTTTCAATATATTTAATATTGCCTGTAGTTTATGTCTAAGTGTTTAAATACAGTAGTTAGTTCTAATGTTTTAGTGATTAAGAATCTCACTTTCAGATCAATTTATTCTAATAAGAATTCTCAATGAAGCATTAAAATCATTTAGGGTATAAACGTATTTTTAAGTAAAAAGCAATTGTTCTTAGGAATTGGTTTTTATTGATATCTATCTTCCTGTCTCTGTTTAGCTTTTAAAGTGGTAGTGGACTTTCCAGAACAGCCAGATTGGGCTGGAGATCCATCGGAAATGGAACCGGCTGCTTAGAAAAATGAAGAAGGAAAATGAAGAAGGAAGTTCTGGGTTCAAACTCAATCTAAGGAATGTGTCATCATATTGCAAATAATTATAAGTGAACCTGTGAATCAGCTGTGGACTGAAAATGAGCCTTCTGACAGCCGGTTGTTAGAAAAGTGTGTTTAACAGCTGCACACACCGTCTGACTGTGTGCTTTAATAATGATAAAACATTCATGTTTATATGTGAACCAAATGAAAAAGGGTTAGAAATGCATGCGTATCTAACAACTCAGCTTTTTGTATTGAGGCTTCAAAATTAAGTAGAATAAATATAGTTTACAAAGTATTTTTAGCTCATAACGTTAATTTATTGAATAAAGTTAAATATGCATTGAAGGTTTGGTGAATCCTTAAAATGTTATGTTTGATACTGTCATCCTGTGATGTCAAGAAATGACAAAAATATAAAAGATTATCATTATTATTATTAGATTATTAGAAAATTATTCGATTATTATTCTCAAATTCATATCCTGATAAAATTATGCTACTAGAGAATTAGAGCTGGGGGCAGAGGGGGGGTCCCAGACCACTGATCAGCCTTACGCAATAAGAATGAGAAAGTAATTTTAAGGCTGGGAACCAATCATTTGAGCACTGATCAATGAACCTGTGCTTTTGTGACCTTCAGTTAAATAAATTCAGTTAAATTTTATTCCATGGCTATTGTAATATTATTATAACAATATTGTAATAATACATTAAAACACATGGTATCAATAGGCTTGTTGTAACAAATTGTTGTAACGAAAAGAACTTATCTGAAGCAGAAAAGGACCATTGTCTTTATTTTTTATATTGTAGACTTTAATGTAGACACTTTCTGTTTGTAAGTTTTCTTTCTCTTTGTGAGTGACTGATTAAAAAAAAATTCAGCTAGCTGTGGGATTCAGTCTCTATGAGATTTACTGTCACTTTGAGTTTAACACTATACAGCTCTATTACACTGACTTTTTTACTCTGTCAGAACATCTTTTTACTCTGAATATCACAGTGAATTCTTTAGTGAAAATTTTAGTTTAAAGCCTATTTATGAGTATTATTAGAGGAGCCTGTTAGCCTGCTAGCATTTGAAAGAACAGCTGTTTGTATTTTTGAAATGAAACATATATTTTTTGTAGAATTCAGATTCTTTAAAGGTATTCAAGATGTAGTTTATGATTTTAAAACTGCTTTTTAAAAACTCTTTCCTTTCTGAATAACTCTTTCCTCTACTGCTGTCAGTATGAAGCCTTGTAAAAAAATTCAGTTTTGCTTTGCATTTTTAAAATACAGTTCAAAATGTCCTTACTGTAAATAATCATTACAGTGTTACAGAACACTTTAAAAATGAATTACAGTAACTGCCTACAAACTCTGCTACCAGTGAGTTACTGTAAATTCACGAACTGATATATTGTCATTTTTCACAATGTAAATTGTATGGTCATATTACGAATTCGGGCCCTGTCTACAGTTTATGCAAGGAGGGTTATCCACAATAAAACTACACAAAAGGAGACGGCTACCCTACAGCCACCCTTAGGAGAAAGATGCTCACGAAAGCTTTCACACTTTGTCTGTGGCTTAACAGTTCCCTGTTTTGAAATCACACATTTTGCATCTGTTTGCAAGGACAGTGACCAGAATAACTGAAAGAGGATGTTAAAAGTAAAAGTAAACGCTGTGTTCTTAGCAACTGACCATTCAAAACGCCTACAGGAGTCTGAGCTGATTACATTTCACTGTAGGATTAAACTCCCAAAGAACACAAAATGGAGATGAGTGAAAATACCTATGCAAATTCAGGAATTGCGACCAACAAGAAATATGACCATAGTGACCATGACGACCTGTATGAAGATATTTATGTGAATGAAGACAGTTTTGAGACTCGCAGAAGAAAAGGCAGCAAGGAATCAGGGAAGCCAGGTATGGTGCAGTATTTTGCTTAACCACAGATATCAGAATCAGAATCAGAATCAGAATCGCGTTTATTGGCCAAGTATGTGAGTGAACACGTACAAGGAATTTGATTCCGGTCGATGGTGTCTCTCAAGCACAACAGTATAAAAACAACAACAATATGTAAAGACACAAAGAACAATATATTGAGCAATATAGTATACAGTAAAGTACAATCTACAATATGAATACGTAATATGGATTTATATTTATAAATATAACGGTAAATGTTAAAAAATGTATATAAGTGTTATTTGTACATATAATATGTTTATACTATCTATAAATATAAGTATATTTATGGATATATATATATACATGTGTACATATATACATACACACACACACACACACACACATGAAGTGTATAAATGAACAATACAATATAATAAGCAATCTAAATCTTACATACAGATACTCACCAACACATGCTTCCCCTTGGACCTGTGTTATTACTGAGTACAGTCAGAGATGATAAAATAAGATAAGATAAGATAAATTTTTATTGCATTGTTACAGCAGAAAGTGGACAGAACAAAGGTAAGACATTTGTATGTGTATGCAAATATATGTGTATATATAACCTATATATGTATGTGTATATGTACATAGTGGAAATATATATATGTATCTATGTATGAACACTGTGGATATATATACAAGTACAGGCTGGAGTGTCCTCAGTTGTTTGGTAGCAGCAGGCATGAACAAAAACAGTAATAATGCACCAGACAAATTGCACACAGTAGTATTTCAACCCCAAAATGTATGCGCATTATTCCAATTACACGTATTTAAAATAATTAATTACTTAATCATATATTTACTCACTCTTGAGTACTTTGTAAGGCATGGTGGCGCCTCACAGCGAGAAGGTCCTGGGTTCGATTCCTGACTGGGGCAGCCAGGAAATCCTTTCTGTGTGGAGTTTGTATATTCTCCCTGTATCTGCTCTGGTTTCCAACTACAGTCCAAAGACATGCATGTCAGGTGAATTGGAGATCTGTCCAGGGTGTGGCTTAAACACAGACATGCTCCACCTTAGACGTTATTATTAATGAATACAGCCAGAGATTATTCCAATCAGATGTATTTAAAGTACTTAATCACATATATACGTACTCGTGAGCCCTTTGTAAGTACTGTGAGTATAGTCCAAAGATATGCACGTTAGGTGAATTGGAGATCTGTCCAGGGTGTTTCTTTGCCTTTTGCAGGGATGGGCTCCAGCACCCCCACCACCCTAGTTATTTTTTGTCTTTACACAGATGTATAATCACAGGGTCAACTCCTTATCCCCCAGGTTACCAGTTGCCCCTAGGATAAAGGGTTCGGAGAATGGATGCAGTATTTTTTAATTTTGCTGGACGGATATAATCAGTCAAAAAAAATACTTTGTTGAAAGATTGCATTTTGTGTTTTTAAAATACTTCAAAACAATCAAAAATGTCACCTGATTCTCAAATAAGAGGAATTTCATCACCAGTTGACTACAGAACTACTAAATATAGCCTGTCATAGTCTTTGGCTGTTGGGTCTAGCGTGCTCATTGTAAACTCTTTATTTTTCTCATGACCTATAACCCAGAGGAAGAAGCTGCAGTGGAGCTGTGCTCAAACCCATTGCAGAGTAAGGGGTACATGAAGTAGATCGTTGTTTAAGGGGGGGCACTCTGTAAGACACACTTTTGTTGTGTTGAATTCTGCTTCAGTGTCACTGTTCATTGTCTCTTGCTCTTCTTCAGATGCCTGTTTATAAAGTTATAGATCTAGGAAATTTCCTACAGATAATTTTGTATGCATTTTGTTATTTCAAGATACAAAGTACTCGTATTTTAATTCAATACATTTCCCTACACCCGTACTTTTTATTTTGATACATGTGATGAGTAAGTATTTGTAATTAGTAACAAGATACTTTTAGGTGCATGTGTGTCCATCTCTGAACACATCAATGATTGGGTGCAATAGATAAGATCCTAATCTAAAGCTTGCCTTAACATCAGTAGCACAAAATTGTTCCTCAAAGGAAAGCGCCATTCCCTCTCAAACCCTTTTCTCATGGTAAATGTCTCTAAGTCAGAACTGTCATATTTTCCTACAATATAGTGGAGACATTTGTCCTTAAGGTGCTCATTATATGTGTGATATGTGTTGTTCACAGGTCTGCTTCATTAACAACAAAATACGAAATGAACCATTTAAACAAGAACAATTCCTTCTCACTTTAACATCGTGCCCAGTTTTACCCTAGTTTCTTGGGCTTTTGACACTCCTGAGCTACTCCCTTCCTTAATCCTCCCTTTGGTTTGTCCCATGACTCCCATTAGTTTCACCTGGCCCTTGTAAGTCTCCCTCTATTTAAGCTGCCTCTACAATAAGGCAGCCTCCATCCACCCTCACACCTACCCTACTATGACCCTCTTTCTTTCCCTCCTTCTAAGTGGTTATTGTTGTGTTAAACTGTTTATGCCTTTCTGGTTCTGGTTTTCAGTTATTGCCTGGCTCGTGCTCCCCTGTGTGTCTTAGGTCCTTCAGCTGTTGATGTCTGCTCTTCTCTGGTCCCAGGGTTCTGGTTCATGCCAGCCTTGCTGCTCAAGACCAAGTCGACCTGGCCTCACTGCTTGTCTCTGCCTCCTTGTTTGCTGCCCTGGACTGTGAGTGTATGTGGTGTCTGGACCTCTCTAAGGACTGCTAGGCCTGTGAGTCCTCTGTGGGCCCTGTCTGTGGTTGTAGGGCCTCCTTGCTTGGTGGGTAAAAGGGGCCCTGGTGGGATGAGTTGACTATGGGCCTCATCAGGTGGGTGTGGCCGGCCCCCAAGGTGAGTTTCGTGATGGGGCCTTGCTAGGAGCCACATGTGCTTGCTGGGCCCTCTCACTGGACAGGCACCTCCTGGGAGCCTCAGAGAGCTCATGGGCCCCTGGGTGGCTGGTTTGTGTGGGTCAGTTTGATAGTGTTGTGTTGGCTGGCCCCTGGTCCTGGGACAGCCTCGCCGGCCTGGACAGTGTATTTCTCTCTGTTGGATCAGTATTTCCTGATTGTGTTCTCTGAAAGAACTGTAGCCTAGCCTGTTTGATTCATGGCATTCTGGAACCTTGACTGTGTCTCTGTAAAGACTGTTGTCCCTCTCTTCCCTGTGCTGTTTTACCTGTGCTGCACAAGTCAGTGCTCCATATCCCCTTTGCTCCTTGTCTCCCTTGTTTTCTGCAATAAACCTGGTTTCTCAGCTCCTGCGTATGCGTCCCCACACCCACACTATCCATGTGACACTCACTTGTACTCCTGAAGTATATTTAATTCTGCCTAATGAACAACAGATGAGACAAATTTAGTCTCGTGTAGTCTTTAAGCTAAACTGAGCAACGCTTCAGCTTTATGACACAACATACAGATTCACACTGTACAATGTACTTAGTTCAAATTAGAGCTGTAAAACAACAAAAGAATGAATCAGGGTAATACAAATTAGTTTGTGCAGTTAATCATGATCAATCACATTTATCTTGTTATGCTTGCTTTTAACATGTATCAACACATACAAACGTATTAGCATCATACAATCAAGCATTTATGCGTATATACGTGCATTATCACAAGCAGTCTGTGATGGAGCCCTGGTTACTCCTAGTTAAACATCTTGACATCTGATACATTTTGGTGAATGATTTATGGTTTCAGTAACCAACGCTGCACGGAGCGGATGTTACCGAGTGACTGCAGTGTGTCTGGGCCTGTTGAGTCTTGTCCTGCTGGCCACCATCACAGTGCTGTGTGTCAAGTTTATCAAAGAGAGAAACCAGTTACAGACCAGTTACAAAACCCTGGCAGTAGAGAGAGACCAGTTACAGGTTAGTAATAATGATCTGAATAAAGATTAAAATCAGTCATATAATAAAATGAAGCAAGTAGCTGATAAAGATAAAATCACAGAGCAGCTACGACAGCATGAGAAAGCAGCGGGACCAGGCACAGGAGGAGAGGGATGAGCTTCAAACGAGATTAAACAACGGTGGTGAGTAAATAAAAGTGTTTTAAGAGAACAATGATTTCCTGTAAAACCGATTGTACCAGTGCCTTCTGAGCGAATGAATGAGAAAACTTCACTGCAGCACAAAGTCATATCTTTGGGTTGAACCCTGGAGAGCGAACACAGGACCTGCAATGGGGCTCCAAGAAATTACAAATGCCATAAAACAAATATGCAAATATATGATGATCTAATCTTACCACAAGTATTTCAAATGAATTTATTATAGAACTCTTCACTGTAAAATGAGATAAAGAGCATAAAAGTAATGTTTTTAGCATCACTGCCCCATTTCTTTCAAAAAATGACATCAGTTTGGACAATATTGTTTAGATGTACATTTCTATCACAGGCATAACTCTGCTATCCAATACCTTTAGGTATTTTACTGCTAGTACTCTTGTGTTCGGATCAAGTTAACATTTGACACAGCTCTCCAGATGACACTTTAATAAAATATGATATCTATAGAATATGATGCAAGAATATGATCGTACACTTCTTTCCTTGATATTTTAGTCGTACTCAGTGTTTCTTTGAACCATGTTACAGAACGCTTCAGGGTTGGAGACCGGGTCAGGGTGAAAGCCTCTGTTACTACTCCAAAATACCAGTGGGGAAGTGCCTCTCACAAGAGTGTTGGTGTGGTTACAGGCAAGAACATTTACAGTCTATTTAAACAATTGTTAAGAACTGTAACCATGACAGTTTGTAAACCAAAATCATTGTAGATACTGACATATTTTTTTCTTTCTCTCCAGCCATTGATGGTGAAAGAATGACCGTAGATTTTCCTGAACATAATTCTTGGATGGCTGCAACTTCTGAAATGGAACTGGCTCCCTATGCTGACTCAGTTTTTTCAGCTGCTTATCGGTAAAATGAAACGTTGATCAATGAGTGCTTATCTTAAATGTAAAAAACATCTGGATAAACGTTTCAATTTCAAGAAGCAATGCTTTCAATATATTTAATATTTGATGAAGAATCTATATTCAGATCAATTTATTCCAATAAGAATTCACAACGAAGCACAAAAATCATTTAGGGTATAAAAAGCATTTTTTAAAAAAAATATTTTTTATTAGGAATAGATTTTTTTCTTATTTCCTTACAACTTTTTTGTATACATTTTTGTTTCTGTCTCTGTTTAGCTTTTAAAGTGGTGGTGGACTTTCCAGAACAGTCAGACTGGGCTGGAGATCCATCGGAAATGGAACCGGCTGCTTAGAAAAATGAAGAAGGAAAATGAAGAAGGAAGTTCAGGGTTCAGAGTCAATCTAAGGAATGTATCATCATATTGCAAATAATTATAAGTGAATCTGTGAATTAGCTGTAGATGTCACGGTTCCGGCCCACGGCCGCTAGAGGCCGCCAGAGACTTTATGTAAGCAGCCACAGCTGCCTGGACTTAGGTCATTATTATCCTTTTGGTTCCATTGGTTTTTCCTGTCCTTCTTGTGTATTTAAGTTCCTCACTTGCCCTGTCCCCTTGTCAGTCCTACCCTCACACTTCCCCTGTGTGTGCCTGTCTTCGTCTCAGTTCTAGTATCGGCCCTCGAGCCTGTTTTCTGTTATGTTTCCAAGTGTAAATAAAGTACCACAAAGTATGGAAGTCCGCGCCTCTGCCTCATTCATGGACGGGTATGCACACAACGTGACAGTAGACTGAAAATGAGCCTTCTGACAGCCGGTTGTTAGAAAAGCGAGTTTAACAGCTGCACACACCGTCTGACTGTGTGCTTTAATAACGATAAAACATTCATGTTTGTATGTGAACCAAATGAAGAAGGTTTAGAAATGCGTGCATATCTAACAACTCAGCTTTTTGTATTGAGGCTTCAAAATTAAGTAGAATAAATATAGTTTACAAAGTATTTTTAGCTCATAATGTTAATTTATTGAATAAAGTTAAATATGCATTGAAGGTTTGGTTAATCCTTAAAATGTTATGTTTGATACTGTCATCCTGTGATGTCAAGAAATGACAAAAATATAAAAGATTTCTTTTTCTCAGATTCATATTATAATAAAACAGAGGATATAATATTACAGAATTAGAGTGGGGGTGGGAGTAATTTTAAAGTTGGCAACCAGACTTGGACCCTTACTTTACTTCTGGAGGACGGACTACAGACAAAATGACCTCCACAACATCCAAAGCATGAACCTGTACTTCTGTGATATTTAATTAAATAAATTAAATTAAATCCTGTGCAGTGGCTACTGTAATATTTTTATGACAAAGTTGTAACAATAGATCAAAACATACAATATCAATATATTTATTGTAAAACTTGGCCCCAGAAGAAGATAAGATAAGAAACAACTTTATTTATCCCAAAGAAAATTATTTTGTCATTAGCATGCTTAGTTCAACAGAAGAATAAAATAAGACAAAAAAATTAAAAAATAGACAATAAACAATAGCGCAACAGAATTACAGAACATTATTGTAACAAAATAACTGTAACACTGACATTGCTGTGTGTAAGATTTAGTGTGATGTACAAGCAGATCAGTAGTGCAAAAATGGTTCATGAAAGTGACTTAGTGTTCATGCAATAAGAATAAAAATTTAATAAAATAGCAGCAGACGATGAGGGGAAATAATCTGAAGCAACAAAGGACTTTTTTATATTGTAGACTTTAATGTTGACACTTTCTCTTTGTAAGTGACCGATTAAAACCGCCGCTATAATCCTAATTTCAGCTATCTGTGGGATTCAGTCTCTATGAGATTTACTGTCACTTTGAGTTTATTGTTTATTGTTTATTGTTTATTGTTTATTTAAAAGGATCCCCATTAGCTGACGCCAAGACGACAGCTAGTCTTCCTGGGGTCCAAACAATACATACA
>JBBPCZ010056114.1:0-12635 GCA_037974445.1 Brycinus macrolepidotus | reverse complement strand
TGGACTGCTCATCAGACAATGAAAGGAAGGGGATAGAGAGAGAGAGAGACACTGAGAAAGAGGAGGGCAGAAAAAAAGAGAGAAAAAAGTGTCATTTATACAGCACATTTCTCAAATTCACAATCAACAGTAAACAAAACATATGCATGGGCACGTGTGCACACACACACGCACGCACGCAGAGATCCCAGACATTGTAGTCACTTTGCTGGTCGAGAAATCACTCAGGTGGCCATCCCAAGAATCCTTGTGACAGTGATGTAAAATCAAACTGGCGACTGGCTTGGGAAGCCTCGCAGCTGCAATGCAAGGTTGCTCAGACAACCGGTGCGGGAAGGCTTGTTGCCACGATATACTGTCGCTCAGGTGGCTGGACTGAGAAACCTCAGATGTGCAATGCAGAACAGCCTGGGAAACCTTGTTTCTGCAATGTAGAGTCACTCAGGTGGCCAGCTCAGGAAGCCTTGCACCTGCGATGCAGAGTCAATCAGGTAGCAGGGAAAACATGAAGAGTTACTCATGCGACCTGAGAAACCTCAGACCCATAATAAGTGGCTGGCTCAGGAAGCCTCATTTCTGCAATACAGAGTCACTCATGTGGCTGGAATGGGAGACCTCAAAGCTTCAATAAAGAGCAGCTCAGAGGACCAGCTTGGGAAGCCTTATGGCTTCGATGTGGAAAGGGAAGATGTCTGGGAAGCTCCTGACCTACAGAGGAAAGTCACCCTTGGCTTCAATCTCAATTAACATAGTGTCAAATCCCTCATGCAGTGGAACATCATAACATACGCACAAAATACAAAACACTACAAAAACAAAACAAATAAGGCCAATATAAGGTCCAGTGTATTTACACCAGGACACACACACATACATACAAACAAACACATGGCTGCAATAATAGAGAGATAACAATAGTAATGAGACAGAGGAAAAAAGAGAGCGAGCGAGCGTGCGAGAGAGAGAGAGAGAGAGAGAGAGAGAGAGAGAGAGCGAGAGCGAGAGCGAGCGCAAGATGACGCTGAACACTAGGCTTGCAGTGATGACTCAGTCAGCTGTGCCCTTTAGCTTCACCAATCGCATTACACTCCACCTATTTACAACCATCCTGCCCTTGACTAACACACACACACACACACACACACACACACACACAGACACACAGACACACACAGACACACACAGACAGTATCTTAGATGTCTATCAAACACACATTTACATCTAAAAATGGTGCTCATTTAAACTCTCCCATAATATCACACCATCATAATTACAAACCTAGAAAATCGATCAGCGTTGGGACAGTTCAGTTCTCTCTCTCGTTCTCCCTCTCTCTCCCTCTCTCAAGGTTAATAAAAAAGCACCCAAGTCTACACAAGCTGCACAGCCAGGCAAACAGTCTGGTAGGCAAACAAAGTGCCTCGTGCAGTCGCAGTAAGTTTTGAGCGCATCAAGGTTGATGTATTCATGGAGCGAGCTTGTCTTTAGAAAAGCAGCTCCTTTCACTCAGAGACACAAAGAGAATCAGACTGAACTGGCTCTGAGGATCCGTAGCTAATCAAAGACATCAGGTCAGAACCTGAAACTTGGTTAAAGCTGTGGACTGAAACAGTGTAAAGGATAGTTTGCTTTCTAAACTTCTTATCAGCTTTCTAGCATTTAGTCACCGGTTAAATACCTCTGGCCCTCAATGTGGTTCCAGCATCTAAGAAAATCTAGACCTTAGTGGGGTTCTAGTACCTAATGGCTCTTTTCCACTGGCACAAGGAATTGTGCCACGCCACGAACAAATGTTTTTCTATTACAAATAAAGTGACCAATATCTGAGCCATTCTCATGCTGCTCAACGTTTACATTTACGGCATTTAGCAGACGCTCTTATCCAGGGCGATGTACATCAGTGCTTAAGAAGTCCACTTCTGTTCTTCACACCTGTAACGCTAGACTCAAACCAAGTTACTGCTAGCTAGGTTACACACCTTAACAAACTCTGTCAAGTAAGGAAAAACAGTTAAGAATTTTTTTTTTTTTTTTTGACGGCAGGGCTGAAAGCGGGCCGAAAGTGGGCCGAAAGCGGGCCGCAGCCGAGCTGACTGCAGCACTGCTTTCTGATGGGCCAAAATGTTCACAAAATGTTTAAATCACATCATGGCCATTTTTTTACTGTATTTTTCACTGTCCACACAGTGAAACAACAATGGAGACACAAAGCAACAACTGGGAAGTCGACGAAGTACATTCACTACTATCTGTTTGGGCTGAAGAGAATTTTCAGTGAGAGTTTTCTATGATGCTAACAAATTTATCTTTACCGCTGTGAGAAACGTGAAGGTGTACCAGGACATCGCTAACAATTTAGCTGAGTTAGGTATTCATCTCACGGCTAAAGAATACAGAGAAAAAAAAATGAAAAATGAAAAAGACTATAAAAAAATTACATAAGACCACAATAACAAAATAACTATAAAGACTATAAAGACCACAACTATAAAGACCACAAAATCAAAAGCAGCTCTCACAGAAAAACGTTCCACTGGTACGACTCCATGGACGTGGTTTTGGGACGACGACCAGCCATAAACTGTGTGGAGAGAATTGTGCTGCTGACACATCAGCAATGCCATTACCGCGCTGAAATACAATGGGAAAAAAGACATTGTACATAAATACAATGCAGAACGGTTTACGTACAGCACGGTTCCTGTATACCTATGGAAAAATGCCTTAATTGTTGGTGTAGTACGTCTGGCCCTTAGTGTGGTTCTAGAATCTGAGTATTAGTTCAGAACGGTTTAGGTACAGCATGGCTCCTGCATACCTATGGAAAAATGCCTTAATTGTTGGTGTAGTACGTCTGGCCCTCATTGTAGATCCGTCAACTAGACATTAGTTTAGTACATCAGGCATTCAGTGTAGTTCTAGTATCTGATTGTTGATGCAGTACATGTGAATCTCAGTGTGGTTCTAGCATCTGATTATTAGTTTAGTACCTCAGGTGTAGTTCCAGCATCTGAATGAGAGTTTAGTACCTCTATCTCCCATTGGGGCTCCATTATCTGATCATCAATGTAGAACATCATAGCTTAGAACTTGGATCTTTGTGTGTGTTTGCCATAGCATGACATGGCACAGAAATCTCATAAGTAGCAAATTTTTAAAACACATACACATTCATCACACACTCGAGTAAAGAGTGATACATCATAAGCAATGTGGGCAGCGCTGGAGGACATACAAGTGGTTGATATTATTGGATCCATCAATCTGTCTGTGTGTGTGCTGGTCTTTTCAAGCCAAAAATGCTGATTGTAAACAAGGATGTTGCGGATGTGCTGCTCTTTTGTTCTAAGTGTAGGCATCATTTGTCTGTAAAGAAGATATTGACAACAGGCAACCAATGAGATATCACTGTCAGCCTTGAAATGGGAACGCCCAGACACTGAGCACCACCCAACAGGGGCAAAGGTTGGTGTTCTTCCCCAAAACTGATCTTTTCTGCAAACCAAGAGTCGGAATGTATCTAAGCTAGCTATTTATTATTCTGGCAGCAACACTAAAGCAGCATTATGCATTAGCAATTAGGTTTTAGCATTTTTGGTAATTAGTTAACTTCAAGATGCACATTTATTATACTGTTGAACATATTACTTTGCTCGAGTTCCTTTTTTTAAATACACACGCCCAAAAGTCATATGACTAAGATGATTTAACAAGATTAGTTCCAACAGAAGCCAGCAGAAATTTGTTTTCCTGAAGGCAGATGCCATTTGAGGGGATGTCAGACTCTTGGACTAGGTATATATAGCACAGTCTAGGCAAACAACATGCCAGTCTATGGGTAACACACACCTTGTGTAAACTCTGTAATCTACACACACAAAGATGTACACTATATGGACAAAAGTATTGGGACACGCCTGTTTTTCAGGGTTTGGGCTAGGCCTCTTACTTCCAGCGAAGGCCAATTTTAACGCTTCAGCAGACCAAGACATTTTAGACAACGCCATGCTTCCAACTTTGTGGACACAGTTTGGGGAAGAACCTTTTTTATTCCAGCATGACTGTGCCCCAGTGCACAAAGCAAGCTCCATAAAGACATGGTTGGTGAGTTTGGTGTGGAAGAACTTAACTGCCCCGCACAGAGCCCTGACCTCAACCCCATCCAACACCTTTGGGAACGGAGATTGCGAGCCAGGCCTAACATCAGTGCCTGACCTCATAAATGCTCTACAGAATGAATGGGCACAAATTCCCACAGGAAAGCCTTTCAAAAAGAGTGAAAGCTGTTATAGCTGAAAAGGTGGGGGGGTGTCGGTGACCAACTCCACATTAAAATTTATATATTTTAATGCAATGTTATTAAAATCCCTGTTGGCGTAAAGTCCCTGTTGGTGTCCCAATACTTTTGTCCATATAGTGTATTTCTAGCAATATAGGAGTTTGGAATACTGTAAGTTGATTCCAGCAAAAGTATATCAAAGAAATTAAACAGATCCACAAATATCAGTGAGATGTGCAGTACTAAAACCATTTTTGGCTTGATTTTGGAGACTTTGGACTCCACTAAGTATAGTCAATATGTCCACTACAGATAAATGATGCCTACAACTAGAATAAAAGAGCAGCATATGAATTCCAAAACATCCTTGCTTGTAGTCAGCATTTTTGCCCAGAAATTCAACAGCTCATTCAGCCTCTTTCCAAAAGTCACATTATATTTACAACAGCGACGTGTGGTTCAACTGCCTGAGAAAAATCATATCTTGAATATATTAGTGAGTAGGTGTAGTTAAAAAAATATGAAATGTGTGAAATCAATCCATTTACCACAGACAAAACCAAGTAATGTCTCCATGCGACATAACCCAACTGAGGTTCAGCAGATTTAACAGTGCACATTTAACACTGCTTTTCAGTGAAATTACCCTTTAAAGATTCAGCAATGGCCAAGCATGCTCACGCAACTGGGCCACAGTGCCTGAGGCATGTGGTCTGTGTGCATGCTTGGGAATATTTATTGACCAGCTTGGATCTCTGATGGTGGCGTCTGGTCTCATCTCTTGTGCCATTTCACTTAACACACTTGGTGCTCACATTAAAGTGCCCATATCCTATATTTGCTGTATTTAATCGGCCACAAACCAAGGCCCACTTCTCACATTTGAGTGCTTTCATGTCCCAGAAAGCCCCATCACGCATTTGTACTCTCGTTAACCCTTACAATTAAAGAGACCATTTTGTTACAATGTGTTTAAAACTGATATGTGCGTGACTTCTGTTCCGACTGGTTATATTGAACTGTACCTCATTCAAAAAGCAGTCCAGACTGAAAAACACCTTATAACTTCAACATGAATGGACGGGGCTTAACTGTTGTATAGGCAGATATTTGTAAATGTGTTGTTTTTCATGACACCACAAAGGCAATCAGTTCAAAACAGGCCATTTTTGAAGCTAGGTTTTGGTATATAGACTCTATGGATGGGACGGTCAGTGATATATTTTTGAAATCTTAACATTTGCATACTTTGTCAAACTCTTCATTCAAAAAAAGTAATTTCAAAGAAATTTGCTTTTCCACAAATGAATCTTACCTTTAAGGTGCTATTACATTTATGCACTGAAGCAACTGACTGACCAGTGGGGGGCTACGAATCAAAGGGTTATGATTACCTATATGTTTCATTAAATATAGATGGAAATACCTTTGAAGTAAAGGCATTTTCTTCTGCAGTCGTCATTACATGCGAAACCCAGTAATCTGAAATACAGAACCAAAGCACAGCTGTGCATCCTGTCCGCTTACTCACCGACTGCCCTCTAGATTCGCAAAGGTATCTTAGCCTTGGTCAGCATGACAACATTATCTATTGAGGTTATACCTTGACATTGCTCATAGCTGTGATACAAACCTGGCATACAAACACAAATGCTTGAAGGATACCATGTACTGTAGGTAGCTCCGTGGTTAACCATGGCCTCACCATTTCAGAAATGGCCTTGTTGAATGCTTTCACTGCTATTAACAATATGGAGCACAGGCTTTCCAGACAGGAAGAGTGCAGACCTTCCAAATGTGCCACTCAGAAGATGAATAAAAGGGTTGCTGTCCACTCGGGGAATATATATATAATAATGAGGTTAAAGATTTAAGCAAATACTCAAGTGGACACTTTCTGTCCTTTACAGAGCAACATACTGAAGGGATTTTTCAACCAAATAGCAAACACACAGAGTGTAGTACATAAAGAGGTTGACACTCTAAATTGAAGTGGGTTCAGGTGCACTGCCTGGAGGCTCAAAACAGAACCTTGGACCTCACACTGCACAAAGGAAGTGAGCGCAGCTTTCACCTCCTTAGACTGGCGGGTGGGTTATGACAATAAATTCCAGGCCCACTGACAGCGCTTGAACACACTGACAGCGTGTTTCTTTAAAGGGGATTTGAACAGGCTCCCACGGTCCCATTGTCAGGTCCCAGCAATGCTACAACTGTGACCAGGAGTACTAGAGTGTGTAACTGGACCCCCCGGGATGTCCCTCCTTCTCCCCATTCACACCAATGACAGCCAGTGTGGGCATGTGTTAGATAAACTGAACAAAATTAGTGTTCTCCTCCAAGTGTGTTGAGCTGTAAAATGATGCTCACCCTTCACCCTCCCTTGCTAGCACTGAGTCCCAACCTTACAAGTGAAATGGCCAGGGCTGAGTCGTACTACTGTATCACACTTCCAAATACAGCCCTTTCTACCAAAAAATATAATCATTAATATAAACTGAGCCTTTACAATGTATATAAAGTAAAGTGGCTCTTCATAGTCACATGTTAACACACCACACCAGTGTGAACAGTGTGAAATTCTTTCTCTGCATTTAACCCATTCACCAAGTGAAGAAGTGGGTTGCCACCAACGGGGACGCCCGGGGAGCAGTGTGTGGGGAAGGCACCTTGCACAAGGGTACCTCAGTGGTGCCACTAGCAGTCCTGGGAATCAAACCCACAACCTTCTGATCGCAGGGGCAACTCCCTAACCACCAGGCCACCAGCTGCCCCAATAAATGCAATAAATGCATATAATGTGATACTAAATATTTTCACCATTAACTAGCTAACATTGATTAGGTCGTCACAGGCCACTACCATTCTTCATTTTATTCTGAAGTGGTATTTGGTGCTGTTCAGTAGATAAAGCATCTGTTTCTAATTCATGGCTTTCACTTTAGTTTATTTTCACTATTTGTTTTAGCTACATATGATGCTTAATCCAGTGAGTCTGGCTTGAGAGTTTACCTAAGCTAGTGGTGCTAAGCTACAAGTGGTCAATTGAAATTTAGAGCCAGGTTTTTAGAGAAGGGTGAGTGTGGCATTGCAAATGACCTGAACAATGACTGACACTTTCCTCAGCCACTCACAGAGAGCTTGGTAAAATATAATCTGCAGTCAAGCTCATATAAGTGAGAATAATTTGCCACGCTTCTTAACTGCCGCTCTAGGCGATTATCTAGTTCTCTTATATGGACAGCTGGCCCTAAGGAGAAAAATGGCTAGAAAAAATTAACAAAAATCCGCACAGCATAGAGATCATGAATTTGACCACTGGTGATACCATTATGTCTGTCCCAAATAATTTAATTTGAGAAAAATGAAATTCTACTATATGTATCATGATGTGACACATTGCCCACGCCTTGGATGTGCAGTTCTACTAAATTGCTTAAATGGTACAAGGTGTTTATATCACATGCAGGTTCAGTAAATTTTAATCTCACTTACAAAAATGGTTCTAAAGTGTCCCTTAGGGAAACCAAAGATGGTTCTTTAGTCGCTTTGCTCCTGAGAGCCCATTTTGGTACATCAAATTTTTGTGTTAACTGTCATCCAGTAACATAATTTATGAAGGTGGGAAACTGAAGAGAACTAAATTAGGTGACAGGCAAAGAGCTGAAGACCAAGGCCAGGAGTGAAATGCTGAGATGACCAATGAGATCAGACGTAACAAGACGAGGCATGATCGGTGAGGGAGAGCTGTTGTGTGGGTTTACAGGTCCAGCAAATCAACAAGATCTCAACCTAATCTGAGAATCAAGCCGGGTTACGACACCTCCTGCATATCTCCGGGAGAAGGAGTGTGGTGCTCTGTAGAGTCACTACTGCATTAATACTGAGTCATTTATCTTATTTGATCAATGTGAATGGAAAAGCGACAGAGGCTCGCTGCTGCCTTCGGTGGGGGGGCTCTACTATACCTCCTGCAATCTGTCAGACCGGCCTCCATTCTGGCTCCCCGCTCTGTGCTTTCAGCGTCCTGACCTTTCTGTCCAGCATGGAGACTTCCACAGCAATCAAACACAGCTCAGGATTATGAGATCACAGTCTACTTTCTAGCCTGAGATTACAAGACTCAACAATGCCTGAATGAAACTTTATGCAATTTCTTTCCCTTTTTCTTTCCCTGCACTTTATTGGAAACCATAACTCCATTGATGCACAGTTTACCTTAACTGTCTTCTAGCCCTCCATAAAACGCCCCTTGAGACAGATTTTGGCGGGGGCGCACTGTGAACATGAAATGAAATGTGTTTAAAAAACAGCAGCAACACTGAGCCTGGTTGACTCAGATCAACACCACACACACACACACACACCATCAGTGACACTGCTGTGTTGAGAATGGTCTCCCACCTGAGTAATCTCTGTTCAATAGTGGTCCTGTAGTGGTCCGAAACTGACCTATGATGAAAGGAGTGAGAGGGTGGCTGACAAACTGTGAGGTCCTTGCTATGCTGCCGTAAACTGTGGGTGTTAGGAAGTGTGTGACCTACCTGTACAAAGCTAAAGCATCTACAAAGGCAGCCACGTGCATGTGGTGAGAGTGACAGCAGCTGTTGAACAGACACACTGTTCCGCACAAGTAACACGAACAGTACTTGTTTCACTCTGTCCATAAAACATAAACTAGTTAACAGCCTCAAAAAATCCTGAGAAACCACCCCTTCAGATCAGGCAGGTGCTGTTTTAGTCTAAATATGACAAATCTTCCTCTTTCCCATACTGTAAATCAGTCTAATCATTCATTTATTTACACATATTTCTTTTTCGCCTTGAATTATAAGAAAAATGAATTAGCCTACATGTTGACTATTCATTTATTATGAAAAACATTTTCTCCTTTTCTCCTATTTTCCCTTAACTGAATCAGCCAACATTATTACCCTTATTTCTTTATTATGAAGAACAGTGTCGTCTATTTTCCCACAAATGACTTAGTCTGCATTATTACCTTTATTTATTTATTATGAGCAACAATTTCTCCAAAAACTAATTAGCCAACATACTTACTGTTCATTTATCATGAGGAGAAATTTCTCCAACTTTCCCAAAAATAAATAAGCCTATATTATTACCTTTATTTACTTACTATGAAGAACAATTGCTGCTATTTTCCCAGAACTGAACTAGCCCACATTATTACATTTATTTATTTATTATGAGCAACAATTTCTACTATTTTCCCAATAAATTCCTTAGCCTGCATTATTACCTTTATTTATTTATTATGAAGAACAATTTCTACTATTTTCCCTTAACTGAACTAGCCCACATTATTACATTTATTTATTCATCACGAGGAGCAATTTCTCCTATGATCCCTTCACTGAATTAGCCTACGTTACTAGTATTTATTTACTTGTGGCAGTTAAACACAACACAAAGCTTCACACCCCTCCAGCACACTCATTCATTCAGCTCTGCTCTCTCTTCCTAACCTCCAGCAAAGAAGCCCCCCAGAGGGTCAGACAGTCAAACAGCCCAGTGCATTTTGACATCCAGAGCTCGAAGGATGGTCAGAAAACGTGGCATGGTTCAGACCAGGCAGCGCCACGTCCTTCAGCAGCATCCGCATCACACCAGCCAACCTGTTCAGGGTGGCAACTTTTGCACCTCTCTGTTCATCCACAGCCCCTCACAGCCACACACACACACACACACACATCTCTCTCAGTAACTTACGCCAAATGCACCGTCCGCTGGATGCTCCGTCCTTCATTCACGGGCAGCGAGGCTCAGGAACTTCCACCGGTGCTTCTCTCGTGTGTGTGCCCCCCCCACACACACACCGCCAGACCGGCAGAGGTGTCAACAATATTTTTCTTTTTTTATTATTATTTCTTTGGTTCGTTTCCCACGCCGAAACAATCCAGCAATCAGAGCATCATAGTCCCAGTCACGCGCTTTGACTTAAAGGGGGGGGGGCAATTCACGCCTGGGCGCGAGAGCTGACTATTACACCGGATTATTTAATTAATTAATTTATTTATTTATTTGGCGTGCAGCCTAAATGGGTTTGTGCCCCGCGTTTAAAGGGAAAGAGGTGAACACTGAGGAGCGATTGTTTCTCCTTTTTATTCATTTCTTTATTCCCCCCCTTTTTTTTATTTTTATTTCTAACGCGCTGACATCCAGACGCTGGCCCCGCCCACTTCTACCACCTGAGCTGCCAATCAAGTTTGAAGTCGCCGCGGCAACGCGCCTCATGAGCAGTGACGAGGAGTCTGATTCAGGTTCACTGAACCGACTCTCTTGAACCGTCTGATTTAACCATCCCCACCGGGTTTTCAAAGGAATCGGTTCAGTGAATTAATCTACTTTTACTCATTAAAGGAAGCGTACTGACAATAAAACTTTCTCAGTCTCTTACTCTTCCTTTCATGAGTAAAAGTGGATTCATTCACTGAACCGACTCTTTTGAACGGTTTTATTTAACCGTCTAATCCGTATTCAAAGGACTCGGTTCAGCAAAAGAATCTACTTTTACTTACTACAGGGAGAGTAAGAGAGTTTTATTGTCATTATACTTTCGTACAATGAAATTCTTGCGACATAGTTCCATTTGCAGCAGCAGTGGCAAAAAAAGAAAAACAGGGCAGATAATACAAAATAAGGTGCAGGTGATGGAAGGAGCAGCATGTGAGCTGGTGGTCTAGTAGTTAGGGAGTTGCCCCTGCGATCAGAAGGCAAGGTACCGTTTCCACACACTGCTCCCTGGGTGCCCCTCGTTGGTGGCAGCCCACTGCTTCACTTGGTGAATGGGTTAAATACAGAGAAAGAATTTCACACTGTTCACAGTGTGTGCTGTGGTGTGTTCACGCGTGACTATAAGCGGACACTTTACTTTTTAATCACCTCAAATACACTGAATGAAATAATGGGAAGCAATAAACACACTGTTAGATGAACAAAAGCGATAAGGTACATCAAATCAAGTCTTAAAAAGACTCGGCTTCCGCCCTGTTTCACTTTTTACACTGTTTTTCTTGGTTTAGAATCAGAAGCTAAGCAGCTTTACCCTCATTACCAAAGCTAAGCTAGCGCGAGCGGTGCGTTGGCTTTTTTCACGTGGCTCTTCATTGGTGACGCTAGAGGACCACGTGGTTGTGCAAAAGGACTTTCTGCTGCCAAAATTTCACTGACCAGTTACAAAACTGAGGCTAAACTCCCTCACGGAACAACAGCCAAGGCTCTGGAAGCTTTTCTTGCCCGGTTAAGACGATAAATCTTCAAAAAACGCTCCCAAACACTGAATATTCAGTGAGGTGACGTTTCAGCCACGAGAAAGCTCGGGCCTGAACACGTTTACGGTCACAGTTATCCAAGATTTGCCACTGAGGGGGATTTTTAGTCTTGGAACTTGACTATGATGTGTTTCAGCAATGTGTGGCTGTAATAACCCAATCAAATCCATTCAAAATAGAATCAACCTTTTTCTACCATCTGTTTACCTTTGTCAAATGACTATAATAAAATTCAAATAATAATCTTTCACACATTAATCTCAAAACTATATCATGAGTTTCTGCGTAATACAGTTGCTGAGGTGTAAACAAAGTGTAACGGTTAATTCTAGAGAAACGTACCCATATGGATTTCATTGCAGGGTCTAGGGGTAGTGGTAGACATCTGGTTCCTATCAAAAACACTGTGAGCATTTGTGACGCGGTACGCTTCTCTAAACCTAAGCATTTCACACCAAAGCGCTCTGAATTAGTGTTTACACCTTAATGGTTTAATTACTAACAAATAATTTGTAAAAATTGGTGGCATTCTGCTCTAAGGCAGCCGAGTCTGTTTCCTATATTTTAAATGGTTAAAGTGGCCCCTTATAGTCAGGCATGAACACACCACAGCACAGCACACACTGTGAACAATGTGAAATTCTTTCTCTGTATTTAACCTATTCACCAAGTGAAGCAGTGGACAGCCAGTGATGTAGCGCCCAGGGAACAGTGTGTGGGGATGGTACCTTGCTCAAGTGTACCTCAGTGGTGCCACTGGCAGTCATGGGATTCAAACCTACGACCTTCTAATCACAGGGGCAACTCCCAAAACCAGTTATATATAATGATTTTTTGTGTACAAGGGCAGTTTATAATCAGTAACAAAGCAGAGGAGAATCATAGATACACCAGAGTGCACCGTGAGGACAACCAGGCAAATATTTTGGATCACGTGGAAGAACAGTTTAGGTCAACAGTTTAGGTAAACAGCTCCGAAAAATAATAAGAGACCACTGCAATTTATTTTTAAATCAGCATCTCTGAGTATGACAACCATTCCATGCCAGTGTCTGTTAAA
>JBBPCZ010056093.1:0-12636 GCA_037974445.1 Brycinus macrolepidotus | reverse complement strand
GAAAGTTAACTAAACAGCTAACAACAATCTAAATAGTTAGTGCCTACGTTTAGCCAAAACGTTGTTTAGAGGCTGACGAACACTGGAATGCATAGCTTTGCTAGCTTAGCCTGGCTTAGCTAAGGTTAAGACTTATAAAACGGGATTTTATAATGACCAAATATAATCAAAACAATTGTTCAGCCTTACCTATGAAATGCAGTCCCTTGAGATCTGTTTTAAAGCGTACAGCCCCAAGCAGCACATCTTTATCCACTACTTTATTCCACACCTGAGACCTTTGCAATATGGCGGCAACGTTGACGTACGATGCTGCCTAAATCAATATGTCATGTGCTATTACTTACGTGTGAGTAAAGGAGCAACCAATCACAAAACTGGCTCCACCCTGTCTCTCTTGATTGACAGCCGAAGAAATTTCATGAAATTATGAAATACGGCCATGAAATGATGAAATACGGCATCATGAAATGATGAAATACGGCATCATGAAATGATGAAATACGGCTATGAAATGATGAAAAACGGCATTATGAAATAAATACTGACTTTGAAAAATAAAAAATATGAAATCGTATTTCACAATAATAAATAAATTTATATAACAGAATACAATATATTTCACAATAATGAACTGTATTTCACAATATCATTCTCATATATTTCATAATACTTTTGAGCACTTTGGAGTTCCATAGGGAAATGCTTGTGTGAAAATGAACATTGTTGATACATAATATGTCATACAGTGTTATGTGGGGTTGTTGTGTAAGATATGGGCTCTTTAAAGATGTTCTCTTGATCTGAAGTGAGTAAACTGAAGTGGTTGAGTTATATCTGGTCATGTGGACAAAACCACAGGGCTTCTTGTTGTTGTGTCTGTAGCATTTTTAATCTTCTTTTTTTCGCTGTTGAATACAGAGCCAGCCATGGCGCAGGACAAAGGCGGATATGTTCCAATCATTGACAGCAGCCCACAGCAAGGATCAGGATTTGGCCAGCCAAGTCCACCTGGATTTATCCTGCCTCCTCCGGATTATGCCGGAATGCCGATGGGTCCCGGGGCTCCTGGTGGGCCTCCCTTTCCGACTCCTGCTGCGTTTGGGCCTGGATTTACACAGCCTCCTTTTCCACATACGAATCCCTACAGCCAGCCCCCGAACCAGGGACCTTATCAATACCAGCCTAATGGTGAGTCACAGAGCTGCACTATATGGGTAACACATCAGTATTGGGATTTTACTGCTACGTATTGCAGTTGCGATGCCTTTCAAGATATTAAAGGCCCCATATCCTCACTTTTCTGGAATTAGAAAAGCTGTAAATATTGTTTCAAATGGTATGTTCACTCTCCCCATCCATACAGTCCATACATGGAAAATAAGCTACAAAAGCAGCCCGTTATCAAATCATAGTTTTTTGTCATGTCACAAAATCAACAAATTTAATCCTTCAGTGGGAGAGGATTTTTTTTTGTTTGTTTTTCTTTTCTTTTTTTTTTTTTTAAACAGTTCTTCCCGTTGCTGTGTGAGGTTTTTTTTTGCATGTGCCCCAGCGTTCCACACTGAAGTTCCAACAGTCTGTTACTTTGTGTTGTGAATTGTTCTTGTATTCGCTGTGGTTGTGCCACCTGACTGCAGAGCAGCCAAATATCTTTTGGTCAGTGAGATGATGTTCACCTCGATGTTGTTGACTCTTGTTTGACTTTGACTCGTAACACGTTCGATAGGATGGATATGTATGTTGTACAATGGAACAAGCTGTGGTTGCTATGGTTACAGGGCTGTAGTAGTGATGAATGAATAAAGGGAGATGATAAATACTCAATAAAGACGATTTATAAAGGTGAGTAGCCAAAACAACAGCTTTGTGGGGTTGTTTGCCGGTGTTGCTTTGCCACGTGTCAGGTGGTTCAGTAGTTGCGTAAAATGTAAAGATTTGCAGCGTCAAACGGTGAACGTGTTTCTTAGATGTGTGTGTTGTGCTCGCGAGTGTCCTGCACGGTGCTCCGTCCGTCAGTTGGTGCATCGGCTGTTGGGACGCAGCCTGAGTTTAGTGTGATTAGTGCTGAACGTTCTAAAACACTCGGGTGTGACGCTACGTGCTAAAATCTCCTTATTCTGGCTACAGCTGTTTAGCTCTGTCCATTCATGCACAGGTTCGCCATCACCCTTAACAGTTTAAAGTGAGCCTTTTGTTGGATTACACGAAGACCTCAATTCATCAGAACACCCAGTAACTCACCTGGAGCTGTGATTGGTCACCCTGTCAGAGACACTGTGATTGATTAGAGGCTCATTTGCATATTGCAGCATTCTGTGATATCAGTATTGTAGGGACAGATATCATGATGAGGACTGGCAGATGATGTACTGTGCAGCCCAAGTGAATGAGATCCCAAAACCACGTCCATGGAGTCGAACCAGTGGAAAGTTTTTCTGTCAGAGTTGCTTTTGTTATTGTGGTCTTTTATTATTTATAGTCTTGTTTCAATTTTTTTGCTCTGAAAACCTAATCCAGCAAACTTGTTAGCGATGTCCTGGTACACCTTCGTGTTTCTCACAGATAAATTTGTTAGTCTCATAGAAAACTCCAGCTGAAATTTATCTTCGGCCCAAACAGACAGTAGTGCTTGTACTTTGTCGACTTCCCAGTTGTTTTTTTGCAAGGACAGTAAAAAAACAAAACAAAACAGTGGCCTCTTTACATGTTATGATGACAACATTTCGACCAATCAAAAAGCAGTGAGGCAGTCGGCTCAGCTGTGGCCCGCTTTCAGCCCTGCCGTTGAGCAGATCAGGTACAGGTCGCTTTATTTGTAATGGAAAAACATTTGTTTGCGGTACAGCGCAGTTTCTTGCGCCAGTGGAAAAGCACCATTGGACTCCAAGCATGACTGCAGCACCACCTGGGATTAAACTCCTGATCTCCTGAGGATAGGACCAGTGTTTAGACTGCGGCGCCCAAGTTAAGACATGTATAGGCACTCTAACAAAAAACACAAAAGATAAAATCTGTGACCTTTTGAAGCGTAAAAAAATGTACACCTCCCTCAGTCAAGACATGCTCGGCATGCAAGCTTTGGTTCTGAAACACTGAGACAGACTTTAAAATACATACTTCAGAAGGACGACTTCTGCAGTCTGCAGGTTTGCCAAAGTACTGAAGTGCATGTTTGTAGATAACAGTTTGTCTGAATGCAGTTTGATTAAATTATGTGCAATTGTATAAGCAGAAATGTTCAAAATCAATAGTCACCCAAATCTTTTCATTCCCAAAACTTCTCTGGACCCACTAAAGCTCGTCCAGCTCTTCATTAAGGTAGAGCAGACTTGTGGACGTGGTTTAGGACATGGTATGACTTACTGTGAGCTGTAATAATGAACTGAACTTCTTCATTAAGATGGATCAGACTTGTGGACGTGGTTTAGGACACAGTATGACTTACTGTGAGTTATAAAAGTTGTCCCTCCTTGTTTTTGTTTGTTAGTTTGCTTTTAGAACCAGTTCTGACAGGTGCATCATTTTATCTGATTTCTCATTATTGCACAGTTTGCTGCAGCTTTTAACTGCTCCGTTGTTTTTTTTTTTTTTTTAAGTAGACCCGATTAGCAACCCTTATCAAAGTGCTGATGCTCCTCCAGCCTACGACGACGAGGACATCATGATCACGGGGTTTGATGACAAAGCCATCAGACGAGCCTTCATTCGCAAGGTAACCCACTTCAGTCCTGCTTTTTCTTGTATTTTTCCCCCCCTAAAGTCCATGTATGAGATTTTTGTGGGGTTTTTTGTCAAGTGGTGCAACCCTACATTCGTGTACAAAATATCCTGTCACAGAGATGTTTATCTTTGGGGGCCATAAACAGGATATTGTGGGTCATTGTGACTCAACTCAACAAATGGTCCACGCTCAACCATCTCAGAATTAAACCATTTTGTGGTATTTTGTTTTCCTGTGGGCCAATATGAACAATCCAGAATTTCTCCGGCCCGAGCTCTTTGTTTAGCAGTCACACTTACTCAGAATTTAGTGAGATTTTTTTCCTTTGTTTGCAAAAATGCTTAGTTCTGCCATTTTCAGATACTAAATTTATGCTTAAGAAAGACACATATAACTGACTGAAAAGAAATTTAACCTTGGTCCAAATGACAAAAAATATCAAATTTGGTATAGCTGTAATAGTAGCTGATAGTAGCTGAAATTTAAGCGTAGCTCATAATAATGTTATTATTCTGGTATAAAAGTTACAATCAGAACACAACGAAGCAGGAAGCAATAAAGAACTTGCTCACAATTATCACAATTATATAAGGAAGATGTCTAAAACATGTTGTTACTATTACAGCTCTGTCATAATGTAAATTATTTGTAATTTGAGCTAAGCTTGTGTCAGAGTTACGTGTTTTTTTTTCCAGGCGTAAATTTAGTAGCCAGAATGGCACATTATAACACAAAGGAAGCTACTGAGTGATCACTGTCATGGGTTACACTGCAGGGTAAACCCGGGCGCTTAAAACTTGACAACCTGAAACAATAAAGCCCTTAGAATACCAAAAACCACCATTCTATTTTTTGTACCTGGAACTTTCAGATGACACAGTGAAAGTGAGAATATTATCACTACCCTTTGAGATTCTGGGCCTGTAGCAGGACCACAGATGCGGAAGTTCCTGATGTTTGGTGACCTATATTGCACACCTCTCGACAGACTAAAGAAAGATACCAAGTGGAGTTTTACGGTATGGAGTAATGAATACAGGCCAAAAAAGTTTATTGACCAGATTTACTATTCTGACAAAGATACGGCCTTTGGAATATCAGTCAAAACTGGATAGGGACCCATGTTTAGAATTTTTATCTTACATTAGGTACATGCTGCAAGCTGAATAAATGCATATTTGGAATTAAGCCAAAGAGGGGTATTTCTATTTTTTTTTTCAGGTGCCTCACTTTTGCCGTTGCAGAGATACAGGCAGCTGAAAGCAGCCTACCAAGCATTTTTGCAAACAAATGAAAAATCTTATTAAATTTCAAGCCAGTGTAACTGCTAAAGGATATGAGCCAGAGGACTGTTGGATTTTTCATATTTGCCCAGGGGCAAACAAAGTGCAACTAAATGGTTTAATTCTGAGACGGTTGAGCATGGATGATACCAAATATTTGTTGAGTTGAGCCAGAATGACTCTGCTGTGTTTCCCATTAGGTTCTGGCTTGTGTTCACACCTCAGCCCTCCTGGTTTTTCCCAGGAACTGTGCTGGCTCTCGTGCCGCTAAATTTCTTCATCAGTTTTCCTTTTTAATTACCATTAAATCCCCTCGTCGAAGAAGGATCAAGAAAATGATTGTGTGGAATCGTCTCCCATCAGTTGCCACCGTTAGGAACGGTCAACTTTGCGTTGCGTTTGAGTATCGTGGTTTGACTGGTTCTGCGTGTGCATTTTAAGTTTATTGAGTTTACTCTCCACAAAAATCACTGTTTGAATTAGTGTTTAATGAACAACTGAGCAGAGCATCGGGAGCAATCCTCCTCCTCCAACGTAGAAAAATAAATACAGGAAAATAAACATGAACTTTTCTATCCTTAGTATGGTGGTCAGAAGTGTGAGTGTCATCTAGGTGTGCACCGTATGGCTTGCATCGAGAGAGGTTTTACAAAGCAGCTTAAACGAAACATTGATGTAAAATGTGAAAATTGAAATAAAATTATACATTTTGTTTAGGGCTGCACGACATGGACAAAAGATGAGTATTGCGATTACACTGTAGCATATTTTATTCTTTCAGTGTATTAAAGGGCCCGAATCATCACTTTTCTGGAGTTAAAAAGGCAGGAAGTCTGTAAATATAGAAAATAAGCTGCAAAAACAGCTCGTTTTCAAATCGTGGTTTTTGGGATGTCACCACACCAACACATTTATATCTCTCTTTATTCAGCCTGCAGCAGTTTAGTCCCACCTATTCATGCTGAAGTTCTAAGGAGACCCCAATAAGCTACAATGCAGGGCAGCCAGTCAGAAGAGAGATCGTTCACATACAGAAGGCTTAAAAGCACAGTAACAAAAACAGTCTGAATTATTCTAAGGGATAAACAGAAAAATAAATTCTAGTGAATTATGGTTTATGTTTTGGTACACAGATCCACACCACACCTTCCACATCTTGGGGGAAAAAAACGAAATAGAAGGATAATGTAAAATATGGACCTTTTAAAAACTCCTTGACAAATCAGGGTCTTTAAGTGTTAAAGTTTGGCTAAAATTATTTTACATTTGTTTTACATGAAGACCTTGATTCATCAGAACACCCAGTAACTCACCTGGAGCTGTGATTGATCAGCCTGTCAGAAACACAGTGACTGATTAGAGGCTCATTTGTGTACTGCAGCCTGCTGTGATTGCAGAGACTGATGTCGTGGTAATAATTAACACACAGTATATTCTGTAATTTTGTTTCTGTTTTCTGTTCTGTTTTTCAGGTTTTTCTTGTGCTGACGGCCCAGCTCATCATCACCTTCTCCTTCGTGGCTCTCTTCACCTTCGAGAAGAATGTTAAAACGTTTGTGCAGAAGAATGTATGGACGTATTACGTCTCTTACGCCATTTTCTTCATCCCGCTCATTGCCATCAGCTGCTGCGGGGAATTCCGCCGCAAACACCCGTGGAACCTGGTGGCCCTGGTGAGCCTTCCACAACGTTGATGTACAAAGAAAGACGAACACATTTAGTAATTATCCGTACGGTCTGTTCTATAATCTGTAAACTAGTTTGTAACACTTTCTAAAAAGTGTATCTGTGCATTTAGCCAGTACTTTTGGTGATTTTAGTAGTGTGTGATGATTTTTTGCTAATTAGTGGGGTATAGACGTCCATTACCTGTTAGCCACATTAGCCTCGTAGCTTCAGTGCAAACTCACAGAAGCAAACTTCAGACAATTAAGATGTCAAGACTGATTAACTACATTTAGACCTAGATATTTTCCTCCAAATATTTCTGATATTGCACAATCCCCATGTATTATGAGGACCATAATGTAAAAATAAATTAATTGTAACAAGTGTCCTACATTTGGAATCAGATGTTTTCCCCAAAGATTCAATTTCTCAGATACTGTGTAATCCGCATGTACTATAAGGAAAATAGTGAAAAAATATTGAATAAGTTAATCGTAACAAATGTCGTCAGATGTCAGAAACTTCTAACTACAAATTTTTAAGAGGAAATAAAAGTTATTATTAATGATGAAAACAGATGTTTTTATTCTTTCTGTGACTCCACTCCGTTTCAGTTGGTCCTGACTCTGAGCATGTCCTACATGACCGGGATGATCGCCAGCTTCTACGACACGGAGACTGTCGTCATAGCCGTCGGCATTACTGTCGTGGTCTGCTTTACAGTGGTCATCTTCTCTCTGCAGGTCAGTCGGTCAATCCTTCTCTAATTAAGCCGATAAAGACACGCCATATGTCCAGAAGTGTCCAGCCCCCACTGCTTTTTTAACATGCTGCAGCCAATCAGAAGAGAGGTCATTTACATACATGAAGGCACGGCAACAGAAAAAAGCCTGTTCTGAGGATATAAAGATGAATCATGACTGGCTGTGTTATGTAAAAATACATAAACCTCAACTTTACCTCAGTTTAAAAAAATAAAAGGAGGATATTTAATATTTTTATATCTAATATTCTGGAAAGTAGCCTGATAAACCTTTAATCTGTTTACACTGATCATTTTAAATTAGTTGTGATTGTTTTTGGCTCATAAAACCATAATAAATGTTGCTAAAAAAGTAAAATATGAGAATAATGTTGGATATGGACCCTTCAGATGTAAGTCTTTAACACAATAATCAAGCCTGGGCTTCTTATCTCAGAAAATGTTTCTTAAATGGAAGAGCAAAGACATTTCTGCTACTCCACCAGTTAAAATCTGAACACTAAGATGCTTCTGGAAAGCCTGGGCCCAGACTGAATGACCCATTTTCCAAAGAATCGTAATCTTTGGATTAAACTGAATGATCTGCATCTTTTATCTGTATGTTGCAAAAAAACCTGTCCTTTTTTTTCCCTCCACAAACTCCAGACCAAGTATGACTTCACCTCCTGTATGGGCGTGCTGTTCGTGTGCGCGATTGTGCTCATCATCTTCGCCATCCTCTGCATCTTCATCCGTAACAAGATCCTGGACATCGTTTATGCCTCCCTGGGAGCCCTGGTCTTCACCTGCGTAAGAACTGACCCTAAACTGCTCTGCTTTAGCTCTGCTTCCTCACGCCAGAAACACACCCTGCGTAAATAAGCTGACACACACACACACACCGGCCAAACACACTGTGAACAGACAGTCCTGTTATAGCGCTTTTCCACTGGCACCAGGAACCGGGTTGTATCGTGAACAAGTGTTTTTCCATTACAAATAAGGTGACCCGTACTGGAGCCATACCTGAGCTGCTCGACGGCAGGGCTAAAAGTGGATCGCAGGCGAGCCGACTGCATCACTGCTTTTTGATTGGTTGAAATGTTTTCATGAATGGACATGAAAAGAGGCCACTGTTATTCTTTTACTGTCCTTGCAAAAAAACAGCAATGGAGATACTAACTAACAGCTGGGAAGCTGACGAAGTACAAGCGCTACTATCTAATTGAGCTGAAGATAAATTTCACAGCTTTTAACGCTGTGAGAAACGCGAAGGTAACCAAGGACATCACTAACAAGTTAGATGGGTTTGGTTTTCATCACACGGCTAAAGAAAGCTGAGAAGAAAACTCCAACAAGACTATAAATAATTAAAGACCACAATAACAAAAGCATCTCTGACAGCAAAACTTTCCACTGGTTCGACACCACGGATGCGGTTTTGGGCCATAAACTGTGGTTTTACGCCTCTATTGCGCTGCGTTACTGGAGTTTCAGCACAGTTTGGTTATTTACCTGCTCAGACACATTCGGTTCAACTCACCTGGTCATCGCCAGGTTTAGTGAGTGTGTTTGAGGAGAAACCACCAAACTGTAGCAGCTTTGGCCACCCCTTGTCCATCCTACGTGTACTGCCTCCCTGAGGCAACACGTGGAATGCAGCTTCAGGATTCAGTATTCTTTGTCACATACACAGCTACACAAGTACAACATGTTGCAGAATGAGCCCTTAAAACATCTGTGAGACTATGGAACATAGTTACAATAAAGAGAAAATTAAATTCCAGAATTAGGTAATAGAAAATGCAGAAAAAAATGTATTCAAATAATCAAACATTGCAAGTGTGGACAAACGTTTACAAGAGCTGAAGCAGTCAAAAGTACAGAACAGACTAAGTGCGGCGTGCTTTACAGTGCTTGTGCATGACAGTGATTCTGTGTTTGTGTCTCAGCGTATAACTGACATTTAACTCTGGTTCACAGTTTTTGGCCGTGGACACTCAGCTCCTCCTGGGAAACAAGAAGCTGTCTCTGAGTCCCGAGGAATACGTTTTTGGAGCCCTGAGCCTCTACCTGGACATCATCAACATCTTCTTGTACATCCTGCAGATCGTGGGCAGGAGCCGTAACTAACAGAGAGGAGGAGAAGGTCGTGTACGAAACCCTACACAAGCCTTATGAAGAAGAAACTTTTCTGACATCCAAACTCTTCCTTCTGTGACCCCTTTTCTTTAGGACTTCTTTGCTCCTGAGCCCTTTCCTAAACAAAACTAATGCAAAAAAAAATCGGCTGTGTTTCTGCTCACCAAATCACAGACCGTACTTCTGAAGGATCCATTCCATTCCTCCTGCTGCGTTTTCTACATATTTCTGTATATTTTAATCCATTTCTATTGTGAATCTTTTTTTTTTTCTTTTTTTTTACTTGTAGTCAGATAAAAACGGAAAGAAATGAAGTACTGGTTTATTAGCGCCTCAGTTACTAATGTTTGAGTTGCGTGATTATATTTATGCTTTGTGTTTTTGCCTTCTGATTTGATTGATGGTTTAAACAACTGCTGTAGTTTTAGAAGATTAATGATGTTCTTTGATTAGATTCCACATAATGCAGTGGAGAGGTTTACTTTGCTGTTAAATCTGATTTAAAGATGTGGAATAAACAGTTTTTGCCATCTTATATGCTAAGTCTATTTGAGTTTTTTTTCCTTCCATAATTCTGGGCTGTCTGGCTCATCTTTTATGACATCATACACACACCACTGTGATGTCATAGTGGAATCTACTCTGGGTCCCTGAAGCGAGCGGCCTCTCGTCCTCGTTTACCGTCCCGATGGCTGAAGAGCAGGAGAAGGACTCGCTGCGTCTTCAGAACGAGACGCTGCAGCGGGAGGTCGGTGACCTCAGGGCCATGGTGGCCGTGATGAAGGAAAACATGGAGCTTCATGCCGAACTGCGCAACCTCTCGAGAGCCATCGAGCGTTCAGGATACTCGGGCACAGCAGGTGAGCGTCAGATTCAGCCCGCGTCGCTGCCCTGATGAAGCATAATCTGCTTCATCCACTGAGTCTTTGAGAAACTCGGGTCTTTAAGAAGCTACTACATCAAAATACAGAGGTTTTTGCTCCAAAACGCATCAAAACGCTCATAAGTGTCATTTTATTCACGATATACAGTGTTGGAACCAGACGTTACAATATCAGTGCTGCATTATCATTAATTCCACCTTTATTAGAGAATCTGCTGCGTCCACTGATTCACAAAAGCTTGAGTCTCTGAAAAGTAAATACATCAAGCTCCTACATCAAAATACCCAGGTTTTCACTCCAAAATGCATCAAAATGTTCATTTCTTGTTATTCACTATATACTGTGTTGGAACCAGACATTACACCTCCATTAAAATATCAATGTTGCATTATAATTAATTCCACCTTTGTTTCTGAAAGTCACTGAGAGGTTCTAAACCAAAATGCATCAAAATGTTCATAAGTGTCTTTTTATTCACAATTTACAGTGCTGGAGCCAGACATTACAATATTATTTCCCTAATAAAAGTGATTAATTCTGCCTCTATTAGAGAAATAATGTTTTATATGTAATCCTATATATTCTAAGAAATAATGTATATTCTGACTTATTACCTTATGTATCAGCTTTTTTCCCCCAAACCTGTTCCTGTATAAATTTCTTATGCCTTATATATTACAATGATATTAGAAGTTAGAAAAGAACATCAGCTGATGTAAAGGTAATATGTCAGAAAATATAATTTCTTATAAAAGATAACATACAATATTTATTATTGCTCCAATAAAGGTGGAATTAGTCATTTTGTAAGTAAATATATAAAGCACTTGCGACGCTAATTAATTTGGGTTGTGTCCCAAACCTTCCAGTCTTCACATACTGCATTACTGCATGCGTTTCTAAGGGCTGTGTGCTATTTTTATACACCGTTGGGGGTGGTTGTGTGCGGTTTGGGACGCAGCCTTAGTAGGTATATTTACAATGTCCCTTGCTGATTGATTTGCAAAGCATTCCACATCAGTCAGGGCCCTTGGTGGTCCCCTTGATTTTGAGGTGCATTGTGGGACGTCATTAGGGGGTGATCCAGAGAGTCTATATCAAGGGACCCTAGAAAATGTTTAAATCCCCTGTTCACTACATAGGGAACCTTGGGTTGATCTAGAACACAGCCACAGTCATAGACCCAGGGACTGAAAGCTTTTGGCCATAACAGAGCAGGTTCACGAGTCTTTCATTTACATTGAATGGATTTGATTTGATTTGACTTGTTATATGTACACACATACACACGGAGAGAGTTTGGTGTAAAGCAATTCATTGTAGAGACCCTGATTTCTCTATAGTAGAGATGAATGGAACCAGACGTCTCCAACACAAATGCAGCTGTTTTATTCACTATCGACCCCCAGTGAAGCTCCACCTGTCTCTGAGTGTTTATATGGATGTTGATGATGGTAAAATAGTGGCAAATCTGAATCAAATCAGTTTTCTTTGGGGACTATTTGGCCTCATGACACCCAGCATGTATCCCTCCACCATGAATGGGTTTAGTTTTAGGACCAAAAGCTTCTCAAAACTCGGGCAGAACAACGTCTCAGGCGTCAGGCAGTGAAACTATAAGCATTTCATGGGATAACTTTCTGTGAGGGAGCTTTTAGAGGCAGACGTCTGGTTCCACTGTACATTTTGGGAAACTCTGTTTCTGAACCTAATGGACACTGATCTGAAGGCTGTGGTACAGCTGTGGTCTGGTATGATTTAGGGATGGTGTTTCTCTGCATAACTGAGGACAGGACAGTGACTGCCTGATGGGATTAAAGAACTGATGAAGGAGAGCAGAGTGATTAGGACTTACACAGCTTCCATTAATGCCTTCACTGGACACCAGTGCTCCCAGTATAATCTGCCCAGCGCATCAACCAGTACACATAATGATGGTTCTTCAGACACATCAGAAGAGCCTGTGTTTCTGTGAGTTTCTGTGTCTGGTCTCTCCCGGGCAGAGGGGTTAGATAAACACAGGAAACGTTCACAGAGCAGGACGAGCAGTGTTACAGTCTTACAAAGAAAGGCAGAAAGATGAATTATTCTTTTAAATTAAGTAAATAATAATATTTATTAACTTATTTATTAAAGAAATCCCCTGATATTGTACTTTATTTATTTATGTTAAAAAAAAAAAAAAAATATATA
>JBBPCZ010056073.1:0-12636 GCA_037974445.1 Brycinus macrolepidotus | reverse complement strand
AACTTTAATTTATTAACCACATAAACAAGAGAGCAACACCTGACAGGAAACCCAACACAAAAACACACCACCTTATCACACAATCAGTTTTTGTACAGTGGAACTGGGTTTCTTTTCACTGTGGGCTCCAGAGCACAGTAGTAAAGAGCAGAGTCTGATACTGCAGCAGAGGAGATCTCCAGATCCACTATATTGTTCTGAACTTTAGTAGACAAGCCAGAAGGTCGACCACCACTCCATCCCCCCGATGGAGTTACATAAAGTAGATAGTCCAGTTTAGATAAGGGATATTGACGATACCAGTTAATGTTCACGTTGCTGCCGCTGTATCTGCAGGAGAAGGAAACTCTCTCACCCACCGAAACTTGCTGTTCAGTTTCCAATGGACTGATTGAATCTGAATCTGCTCCACCTGATATAAAACAGAGCAACATTTCCAAACCAAACCAGGTCAGTAAATCTAAAATCACTGTAAGAGGTTATACGGAGTTTTTGCAGTTTTCCTTTTGATGTCTAAAATGCAAAATACTTTTTCTAGTTAAAAAACATATTAAACATAGTGTTCATATTTCACTTTAACGTACCTACAAGCAGAATCAAGAGTAAATGAGCCAGCGGCAGCATGATGGTGATCCTCTGTATTCAGTGACGGACTAAGAGCACGGCTTCAGGAAGGAAAATGAGAAATTCAGGAAGGAAACGTAATAGTATCTAAGAGTGCCGCCTCATTCACCACTACTTTCACCACAACATCTCCATTACTGAGGAAATCCATGGTCCTCTTTCTGAAGCTACTTTGTTCACTTGAAGCCTACCTGTACCTGACATACATAAAATCCATTAGTAACTCATTATCACCTGTCTATAAGCTTTTGTTTAAAACCGTGGTGTTTATCTCCTTCTGCTTTTTCTTTTTAGCCGTGTAGCCTTTAGCTCTTTAGTTAGTAAGTTAGTGGAGTAAAGTAATGAAGCTGCATCAGCAGTCATGTACAGTTTGCAGCCTAAAGCCCAGCAAATGAATTTTAAAATGTTTTACAGCTATGGCTCCTAAACCATTTTGACCTTTTTTAGGTTTAAAAGGTGTTTAGTATCAGATCACAGTTAATTCAAGGCAAATAATTCTGCTGCAGAAGTCGACACTTGGCCCCTCACCTCTCTAGGAGCTTTTATAATGAACTTCACCTGCAGTGATAAAGCAGTGGAACAACCTTAAGTTGGTGTTGGGGATTCCACCAGTGGACAGTAGTGAAGTTAAGTGGATGAGAACGTGTTAAAGACCTTATTGAAATGAGCGGCATGTGTCATTTTAAGCTCTATAAAGCAGTAACACGTATCACATCTGGAACATCCGGAAGTGGCTAGGGATCCCAAGGTGCCTCTCTGCTGTCGCCCTGTTTAGAAAGGAACGCCCTGCAGTTACTGTTAATATATTGTCCCCTGCAATGATTCTCACATAGAAAGTTGGGGTCGACCCACCACACGGAGACTTCTCAGACAAAGATTACTTCAGCAGGCAATGGAGACAAGTACAAGCTCTCACCAACAAGTTCTGGAGTTGCTGGTGTCAAGATAAAAAGTCTGTACGTGACAGATTACTGCTGTCTTCCCTGGGAGAGATGGCAGGAAGGTGGAGCTCAAGATAGCTGATTAAGATTCTATGAAGGTTTTCCGGTGACCAATTTCAGAAGTAGTTCTTCTTCTGCCAAATAACTGTTAAAGATTTAGAGATAGTTAATTGTGACCTTATAGGTCAGGCGGGGAGTGTTCTGCTCTTAAGGCAGCAATGTTTTTTCATATCTACAAATACACACAGATGCCTATTTATTATACAGACTTTTATTTAGATGTTTATTGGGACAGACATTTATTTTGACATTGAAATGTGCAGTAAGTGATGAGAACCCATGGGCAATCTGTGAGCAGAAGCCAGGCAAACACTACTTAGCTCTGCCTCCAGCAGAGCCATTGTTTGTATGTATATAATTTTTTTTGCTCTTATAAGTGTATTTATAGCCATAATGAAAATATGCTGTAAAGAAAGAAATAAGTTGTATTGTTAACAACATGGATATCATTTTTGGTCCAGATTATAGGCACTGTAACTTACCTGTTCAATGTTTATCACTGTTGGTTAAGTTTTTAGGCAAGTATAGTCACTGTAGTGTTTCTAATAGCCATGCCACTCAACTCATTTAAGTTTTTGCTAAATTTTCCAAGTTTCACTGTGTATTCAGCAAAACGTAGACAGCGTAAAAGAAATCTACAGAAAAGGAACTGGACATCTCTTCATGTTCTTGAATCAGAGTTGACCACATTATGTGACCATTATAAGGTAGACTCCTCCTCTGACCTACTACATAGACTGATGACCCTGTCCAAAGACCCAAAAGAGTCAGCACAGAGTTTCTGTGTAGAGCTATAGAGCTCAGGGAAAGACAGCACCAGACTGGTTTTGAGGATGAAACTGAGAAATTGAGCCCAGATCTAATCCAGAGACGTTTCCTACTCCCAGTAGAGACTGGACTGATAATTGATTCTGTTTAATTCCAGCTCAAGCCTTACTTAAGTGATCCTGCTGTGACTGATGAAGTGCTCATAGAATGGGTCAATGAGGCTGCCAACTTAGAACAGGAAAGACAAAAGTTGAAAAAGACAGTGCTGGCAAAGCCTCCCAGGATTAGTGAACTCCAAGAAATTTGTGCTCTGATTTACCGCAGTCACAGGCTGAAGTGGGGACAGAAGGAAAACAGGCTGCATGATGGGGAAAGGAGAGCCCTCCAGCAAAAATGACAAAGGCCAAGCACACCTTACAGAGCAACACACAGGGGACAGCAAGGTAACTGAAGATCTCAAAGCTGAGGTGCAGGAGGTTAAACAACTTGTCATGGAGACAGTGGTGGCCAGTAAACAACAGATGGGTGCTGGGCCAGTTGCTGCATATCGTCAAAGACCGGTTGAATGCAGAGCTGGTCAAGTAGCACAGAGGGGTGAGTTACGCAGGCACTGCTTTAAGTGTGAACAAGAGGGACATCTTCCCTCGGCTGCCGACAGAGGCGAGACCAGGGAAACGGGAGGGGGCTGCTGGGAGGGGGCTACAGTAGCTCCATAGCGAGGGTCCTCTTGCAGCGACATCCATCAGACCACTGAAAACCTGAGCCCATCCAGAAACCCCACCTGTTGGGATCACATGACTTCTTCCTCCTCCACCAGCCCAGCAGTGACTAGCAGTGACGTGAGTTACCTTCCCCCTCAACACCAAGCCAAGCTTTTAAACCTAATAGGTAAGAGATGCCTCACGCAGTGCCTGCTGGATGGTGTTGCAGTCATAGCACTATGGGACACAGGTGCACAAGCTAGTCTCATAAATGAGAAATAACATAAGGTAAGATAAGATAAACCTTCAAATTCATCAAATTTGCATTGTTAGGGTAGAAAGTGGACTGTACAAAGGTAAGAGCAGCAAAACAACAGAATAAAAGTTATACAACACAACAGTATAGTATAAAAAGTACACTGTACAAATAATACAAAAATATTAATACAGACATTTGTGTGCATACACTGTACACTGTACAAATAAAAGTACACTGTTCAAATAATACAAAAATATAAATATAGACATTTGTGTGCATGCAATTATATGTAAACCTATATAAATATACGTGTGTACACATTGGATATATGTCTGTTTATATGTACATAGTGGATATATGTGTATGCATGTGGATATACGCACAGGTACACATTGGAGTGTTGTCAGTTGTGTGGCAGCAGCAGGCATAAACAAAAACAGTAATAATACACCAGACAGACTGCACATTTCACACAGTAATATTCCACCCCAAAAACTGTACACGTGGCTAAAGACAAGAGAAAACACAAGAGAAATATTGCACACAAGAGAAACTTCCACTTATCAGTCCATGGTGTTTGGATTTGTGTGTTTGTTTGTGTGTGTGTGGTCAACTGCAGGGTGTTGGTTGTACAGTCTGACAGCAGCTGGAAAGAAGATCTTCTGAATCTCTCCTTCCCACATCGTGGGTGCAGCAGCCTGCCACTGAAGGACCTGCTCAGTGCTGTCAGAGTCTCCTGGATGGGGTGGGAGATGTTGTCCAACAGGGATGACAGCTTAGCCACCATTCTCCTGTCAGTCACAGCTTCCACTGGGTCCAGAGGGCATCCTAGAACAGAGCTGGCCCTCCGGATCAGCCTGTTCAGTCTTTTTCTGTCCCCAACGGAAATGCTGCTGCCCCAGCAGACCACACTGTAAAAGATGGCTGATGCCACTACAGAGTCAGAAAAGGTCTTCAGGAGCGGCCCCTGCACTCCAAAAGACCGTGAAGGGAATGAACTGGAGTATGTTCACAGATTTTCACCTAATGCCCAGCAGAGGAGAAACAGCACTTTGAGTCCAGATGCACAGCCTTACATCCCACGGCGAGATAGGAGAGAGGAACAGTCAGAGCCAAAAACAACAGAGAATGAAGACCTACCATACTACTTACCAGACACCACAGAGCCAGAAGACGGAGAATATTTTGTCCCAGAGCCGGATGATCAAAAAGACAAAGAACCAAGGACTCTACTGTTTCTACTCATAGACAAACAGCTCAGAGAAAAATCTCAGTTCAGCACAAAACTTGGTGGCATTTTAACCTGTCACACATTTTTTCACCCAGAGCTGAGTTAGCCTCAAATCAGCTAACTGAGCTAGCTTGCAGCTTGGATAACTAACAGCACCAAAACAAGCATTCATGTGCTGATTATTTTTAAAAAACCACAACAGAGACAGGTCTTTCATTTCATTATTGACCTTCGCACACTGAAAGGTGGGGTTGGTGGGGTTGTGGGGGCACTTACTTTTTATAAACCACAACAGTGACACCTGAAAAGGGGGCTCTTAAAGGCTGATTTTAAACAAACAAAAACTTTTGTTGAAGGAAAATTTACTCAGAGTTGGATTTGAATCTGCAACATTGTTTCTTCATGGAGCCTTAACCAATCAACCATGCAGGGTTGTACTCAAAGAATATATAAATATTAATACAACTGAACAGTAGTTAAGTTGTAAAATCGCAAATATGCTGAGATTGGACAGATTGGAGTGTGGAATAAGAAGCAGAACAGACAGACAGTGAACTTAAATTGAGCCATTTTTGTTTTGGAGTGAATGTTGTTGACAGTGTCGGCGTCAAGGGGGGGCATTCGAAGGCATTGCGCCCCCTAGCGAGTCGCCACGCCCCCCCACACATGCTCCAGCACCCATATGAATATAGTTCACGATCGATAGTGCCCCCCTATAGTCAGTTAGATGCCAGCCCGGTACATCCGCTCTGACGCCGGCCCTGGTTGCTGATGGGAGACACTTTGGGAGACACTGTGTGTTGGAAGATTACTGTTTTGTTCCTGTGGAGGTTTGTTCTGGTTTACTTTCTGCTCTTTTTAAAGATGTGCTGAATGTCAGTAAGCGCTGAATATATTAAAAAAGAGATTTTCATATGGCGGTTTTACTCTGTCCTTCATTTCAGCTAACTCTTACAAATGAACTGCACACTTCAATCCAACAAATCCAGAACAAAGCTCTCCTCTCCTGGTAGATTCTCTCCACTACATCTATACCTCTGATTGACTGATTAAGAACAATTTTCAGTTGAAAACCACTGTGTGAAACCAAGAGCTCTCTTGCTCACAGTTTTACATGCATTTCTCTCTGTTTTCACACTGAATTCAAAGGAGATTTTTGAAATAAAAGTACAGTTTTCTTTAGGTGAGTTTCTATTGATTTGACTCAGTGAAGACAAACATTTGTAAACACTGCTGAAGGCAGCAGAATGATGGGTGAACTACCAAAGCACATGACATCATATCTTCAGGGCTGAGGAAGGTCTAAAGCAAACAGCGCCCCCTTCTGAAAAAGTGTGATTCTGCATATAAATAGTATTTGTACAGTGTATCAGTGTTTCCTGTCACTGGGCTCCAGAGCACAGTAGTAGAGAGCAGAGTCTGATACTACAGCAGAGGAGATCTTCAGATCCACTTTTCTTTCAGTTGTGTTCATTTTAACATTCAGTTGTAGAAAAGGTGAATCTGCGTATGATCCTGGAATAATCAGCAGTAAAAACTCTGGTCTGGATCCAGGATACTGACGATTCCACTGCAGATTTCTCAGATCACCATCATACTTGCAGGAGAGAGTAACTGTCTCATCTTCAAGAACCTGCATGTTGTTCTCCAGTGGTGATATTGACTGTGCAGAAGATTTCCTTGTGAAAACGGAAAAAAAATTTACCAACAACTTCAGCATCAGTATTGCCTGAATTCATGACTAACCTGCTCAGACACAGGACCAAAAGATCAACAACAGAAAAACAGATTTAAAAGCAGGAGAAATGTCTTTCACATAGATATAAATGTAGTTAATTACACATACTCATCAGGACCATAAACACAGTCAGAGAGCACAGAAACATCATGGTGGTTCCAGAGTTCACAAAATGAGGAGAGATTTTTGGTGCTTCTATTCAAATGTGTGAAGCTCCTTCTACATCTCTCAGTGTGTGTTAGATCAGAGGAATGAAGTTCAGGGGAAAAACATAGTTCTTTACTTCTCACTGAACAAAATGATTTTCATTCTTTTTAATAGTCATCAGTTGTAACTGGTTTCACCGGTTCAGTCTGAGCTCCTTCTGTCAGTACGGTGTGTGTGGTTACACACAAATAAATTCTAATATATTTGTGATGGGACAGTTTTTTCTCTTCAGTTTATTTTGGTAAACACAACCACTTAGAACATCATAGCAACCACCTAGCAACATCATAGCACCCAGTATAGTTACCATTGCAACTGGCTAGGTACACCTTAGAAACCACCTGTAGTGCCACTGTAACCACCAAGCAACACCATAGCAACCACCTAGCAAGAACCACAGTTACCAGAGCAACTGTGCAATTACACTTTGCATTTTGTCATGGAAATGCAATGTAGTTATTATTATTCTTTTTATAGCTGGAATTTGGTGCCTATTCATCTACTACAGTTTTTGAAATTTTGGCATGTTTCCAATGCCAAAACATCAGTTAATATCTGTATTCAGATTTTTGATTGATTGATCAGGAGCCGAGAACAGATTGCTTAAAAATTTGATTTTTGTAGCAGAGTCGCCTCTGTAATGTAGGGAGAGGGAGAGCGGAGGGAAAGTCTCCATGTCACAGCTTTGGTGGCTGGAAAAGAGCAGTTCACTCCACCTATTTTTAGCCAGCCTTAACCATAAATGGCTTGGTAATAGACAGCGAGTTAATGCCTCCCTTTGAGGTTCAGCAGTAAAAGGTGGCACTGAATGAAGAGTTAGAAGAGGCGCCGGTTCAATACCCCACTGTGAGTCAGAATTTTTTTTTTAACAAAAACTCTATTTGATAGCAACCATGCAATCACACTTCACATTTTCTCATAGAAAAATGCAATCTAGTTAAACCTTCATTTTCTTAGACGAGGGGCCTGACTGATATTAATAGTGATGAAGTGTGAACCACATGGGTTTTTGGATGGAGGTGACCATGTTGTCATAAAGCAGACGAGGTTCTGCATGGACTGCTGCTCCACTGCCTCACCATTTTCTACAGGCTGCTGCTCATGGAGATGAGCGGCAGTGGTTCATGGAGACCTTTGTGATATTTAGTTACAGTTAAAGAAAGTTGTTGTGGTTTTCATTAGGGCTCACAGAAACAACCATGAATTTCATTTGGACATCCATCAGAAAGTTGCACTGTAATTGGATTTCACAGTGAGAAAGTACCCAAAACCAGTCAAGCAAAAGGTCTATGTTTAAGTGGGAGAATTTAACTAGGCAGTACATGCAAGAAACCCATTTCTCAGAAGTGGGCAAACATTCTCATACAAGAAATACCTGCAAGACGTGGTTTCAAGACAGAAGTACCAACATAAAGCACAACCACCTAGAGGTCTAACCCAACCTGTTCAAGATCTCTCCACTTCAACATTCATACAATTCATACTGTCTCTCTTCTTAGTATGGAAATATATTACTACTGAGGTTTGAACTCACTAACTTAAATTTACAACCACATACACAAGAGAGCGACACCTGACAGGAAACCCAACAGAAAAACACACTACCTTATCACACAATCAGTTTTTGTACAGTGGAGCTGGGTTTCTTGTCACTGTGTGGGCAGCAGAGCACAGTAGTAAAGAGCAGAGTCTGATACTGCAGCAGAGGAGATCTCCAGATTCACTCTATTCCTTTGAACATTAGCAGAGAAGCCAGGAGCTTGATCACCACCCAAACCCCCCGTTGGATAAATGAGTAAAAGAAAGTCCAGTTTAGATGAGGGATATTGACGATACCAAAGAATATTGTGCACATTGCTTCCGCTGTATCTGCAGGAGAGGGAAACTCTCTCACCCACTGAAAATTGCTGTTCAGTTTCCAATGGACTGATTGAATATGAATCTGCTCCACCTGATATAAAACAGAACAACATTTTCAAACCAAACCAGGTCAACAAATCTAAAATCACTGTCACAGGTTATACAGAGTTATTGTAGTTTTCTTTTTGATGTCTAAAATACAAAATGCATTTCTAGTTAAAAAACATTTTAAACACACTGTTCAAATTTCACTCTGACGTACCTCCAAGCAGAATAAAGAGTAAATGAGCCAGCGGTAGCATGATGGTGATCCTCTGTGTTCCGTGATGGACTAAGAGCACGGCTTAGAAGGAAAATGAGAAATTCAGGAAGGAAACGCAGTAGTGTCTAAGAGCGCCACCTAGTTCACCACTACTTTCACCACAACATCTCCATTGCTGAGGGAATCCATGGTCCTCTTTCCGAAGTTACTTTGTTCACTTGAAGCCTACCTGTACATGACAAACATAAAACTCATTAGTAACTCATTATAGGCCGTCTATAAGCTTTTGTTTAAAACCATGGTGTTTATCCCCCTTCTGCTCTGTCTTTTTAGCCGCATAGCCTTTAGCTTTTTAATTAATAAGTTAGTGGAGTAAAGTAATGAAGCTTCATCAGCAGTCATGTATAGTTTGTAGCCTAAAGCCCAGCAAATTAATTTTAAAATGTTTTACAGCTATGGCTCCTAAACCACTTTGACCTTTTTCAGGTTTGAAAGGTGTTTAGCATCAGATCACAGTTAATTCAGGGCAAATAATTCTGTTGCAGAAGTCGACACTTGGTTTCTCACCCCTCCAGGAGCTTTATAATAAACTTCACTTGCAGTGATAAAGCAGAGGAACACTTTAAGATGGTGTTGGGGATTCCACCAGTGCATGAACTGACCTGCATGAAGAGGTGCCACACGAGTCCTGCCTGACTTCATTAGCAAATACAAAGTCTGGTGTTATCAGTTCACACTCTACCAATGTCTAATGTGGCCATTAAAGATGTGCGAAATAATGACAGTGGAATAACTGGACACCAAGGCAAACAATTACATCCGGAAGTGGCTAGGACTCCCAAGGTCCCATTCTGCTGTCGCCCTGTTTGGAAGGAATGCCCTGCAGTTATCATTGAAGAGCATTGCAGCTGTGGTCAAGACTGCTGGAGTTAAGATTCGAACAGGTAGACCATGGAAGGCAGAAGAATGTGTGGACAATGTTATCTCCAGACTAAAACACCAAGAGGTAGTTGGAATAATCCAGCAAGGAAGACGTGGCCTGGTCTGGGGGGAGCCTCTGAAGCTTTGGTTCAAAGCATCAGCGAGAGAGAGGAAGGCCACATAAGTATAAAATCTGTCGGCCAATGCCAGCAAGGCCAATTGAAAAAAACGGGAGAATTTTCTTCTGAGGTCAGTGGGGTGGAGTGACCTTTGGAGGATGCCCCAGGCAAGACTCAGCTTCCTGGTCAGAGCCACGTATGACATCCTTCCTAGTCCAAGTAACCTGGCAAGAAGGTATGGTACTGAGGAGAAGTGTGATCTGTGTGGAACACTCCCAGGGAAATTACATCACATCCTGTGTTGCTGATGGACAGCCTTGGCTCAGGGTTGGTATAGGTGGTGGCATGACCAGGTGCTAAGGAAGCTGGCAGAACACACAGAAAACATGAGAGGTTTGGCCATTGCAAGACCCATATCTCAGCAGAGGCAGTGCATTAAGTTTGTCACAGCTGGACAATCTGGAAAGAATTGCCCCCAGGAGAAAACAACAGCCCTGGCCCCTGGAGGTGCCTGGTCGATGAGAGCAGACCTCGGCAGGCAGCAGATCTGATTGCAAAGGGGTAGTTCGTTTCATCACTGGGGGGGCCAAGACTGAAAAGAGTCTTGATGCATGTCTTCCTCTTCTTTTGAGCAATGGAGGTTCAAGACGAGCAGTGCTTGAAGCTCTGAGAGGATGAGAAGTGACACGCTGCTTGATCAGTGCAGATAAGTAAGGAGGTGCAAGTCCATTCTTGGCCTTGAAGGCAAGTGTTAAGGTTTTGAACTTAATGCGGCCACAGGGAGCCAGAGAAGGTTCCGTAGTAGAGGCGTGGTGTGTGAGAATTTATTAACATTGAAGACTAACCTCGCAGCTGCATTCTGAATCAGCTAAAATAGTCTTGTTACCTTCAGTGGAAGTCCAGCCTGTAGAGAGTTGCAGTAGTCCAGTTTAGAGATGATCAGAGACTGGACGAGTAACTTTGTAGCTTCAGTGGTGAGAAAGGTCGGATTCTTCTGATGTTGTAAAGAAGGTATCTGCATGTCCTTGGAGAGGTGGTCAACATGCGACAAGAATGACAGTTCTTCATCTTGCATGACACCAAGATTTCTTACCTTCTTTGAGGGGACGATAACTGAGTTCTCAAAAGTAACGGTGAGGTTGTGGCTTGGTGATGGACTCCCTTTGATGAAAAGAAGCTCAGTTTTGCTGGGATTCAGCTTGAGGTGGTGATCCAAGAGGCAGGCTGGGAGCCATGCCATGCTACCTGGTAACTCCGGTCATCAAGGTAGGAAGCAAACCATTGCCAGGCTGTGCCCGATATCCCAATACTGGAGAGAGTAGCCAGGAGGATCTGATGGTTAACCGTGTCGAAGGCTGCAGAAAGGTCAAGAAGAATCAGAGCAGAAGACAGGTTGGCTGATCTAGCTGCATGAAGTTCTTCTGAGACGGCTAGTCGTGGAGTTTCAGTAGAGTGCGCAGCCTTGAATCCGGACTGGTGAGGGTCCTGAAGCCTAGGAGAGATACCAGACCTTAGCTGCTGTGCACACACATTACAACCTGTGGTGAATGAAGGTATCAGCAGTCAGAGAATAGTGGTGGACATTATCACCAAGTTAAAGGCATGTGCTACGCACTTCAACCACTCTATACTTGCCAAACAAAAATGGCTCGCTCTATACAGCGAGCCATTCAAAAAGAACTTGACCTCCCTCAGTACAGCATCATTCAGGTTATTCCCACTCACTATAACTCCATATTACACATGCTGCACAGGATGTTGGAACAGAAGTGTGCTCTGAACATTTATGCAGGAGAGCATGGAAATTTTAAAACACCTTCTGCAGAAGGGCTATCATCTCTAATTTAATTTAAACCCTGGGCCCTGTTGAGGAAGTGACTTTTGAGATGAGCAAGGCACAGACCTCTGTCTCCTCACTGCTCTATCACTGCTGGATCCTCGCTACAAGGGTCATGTGTTTGCAGTGGACACACTGAGAAATGCTAAACAATGGCTTAAAGAAGAGCATTGTGTCTGAACAACAAAAAACAGACACTACTGAAGACCAAGGACCAGATCTGAAATTGAGAAAGGTGGAGGAGGAAGAGGAACCCAGTCCTTCTGCTCTTCTCTAACAGATGTATGCAAACATTTTGGGGGCTCATGGAACTCCTGCTGAATAGAATGATGAACATAACATTTCTGAGCAGTTGGACCAGTACCTCTGTGAGCTGTTGATTGACAGACAGAGCGGTCTGCAACTGTAATGGTGAAAACAGAATTCATCCCCCCTTCGCCTTCTTGCACCTCTGGCAAGAAAATTTCTCTGTCCACCCCCCTCCTCTGTTCCCAGTGAGAGGATATTCAGTGAGATTGGGATCATCTATGACAAGAGAAGAATTAGTCCCACAAGTGGGAAATATGCATTGTCATGGCAGAAAGTGGACAGAAACAAAGAGCAGCAAAAATTAGAAACAATGGAGTAGAATAAAGTAGAATAAAATACAAATGTGCACTGTACAATCTAGAAATAGAAAAATAGCATAAAATAAAACTATGTGCGTGTGTATTGTAAAAATGTATACTTATATATATGTAAACTATATGTAAACGTAGATAAGTATGTGTGTACACAGTGAGCATACGTATGTATATATGTAGAGTGGATATATAAATAAATATTAGAACACTGGATACACACACACACACACACACACACAGACACAATGGAGTGACAGACATTGACAAAAAACAGTAGTTATTCACCTGAAGAATTGCACATTTAAATTGCACATTTTGCCCAGTAGTAATGGTACCCAAAAAAATTGCACGTTGCATCAGAAAAATTGCACCCAAGTAAAACTGCACATAAGAGATCAGATTACACACAACTATCATGGTGTATTGGATGTGTGTGTATGTTTGTTTGTGCATGTGTGGTCATCAGCAAGGTCTTTGTTGTGGAG
>JBBPCZ010056042.1:429-12638 GCA_037974445.1 Brycinus macrolepidotus | reverse complement strand
CTTCTGGTCTCAGTGTTATTTATCCCTTACCACTCCCACGAACCTAGTCCACTGGTCCACCCCGCATATTCAACCAAAGCAGGGTTACACGAGGGAAATTTTTTTTGCCATGAGCATGCTCAGTGCAACAACGGGAATAAAGATAAGACAATAGAGAATTTTAAAAAAGACAGTAACAATAGTGCATTAGAATAACAAAATAACTATAAAAGATATAATTACAGATCAGTAGTGCAAATGGTTTATGAAAGGTGGGTGTTAACCATAGCCAGCAAAGAGTCCCAAAAACGTGCAAACAATGTAAACTCACCTGAAAGGCTGAAGCAAGGTTTGTCCTGCAAGCAAATACCATATTGCTCCAAAGCATGTCATTAAAGAAACAAAAGAACATTAAAGAAACTGCACTTACCTGTCAAATCCTCAGGAAAGGCTCATACCTCTTGATCTTCAGTCCATATTAACGCCCCACAAAGTCACCATATTAGTTGGCCAACAGTGTCTTGTTGAATGTTACCTGCAGGGCCACAGAATACAAGCTCTGTGGGAACCAGTCCTCAGGTCTGTGTAATCGATGAGCAAAGGAGAAAAGAACTCCCACTGAATGCAAGATTGAGAGACGTGTCTGAAATCCTTGACTCACCTGATAGCTTGACGTTAACCCTCAGTAACCTAAAACATCCTCCTATAGTAAAATCTTTTTTGGAGGTTTAGTGTGCATGGGTTGATAGTGAAGGTTTCACATGTCACAGGAGGCATTGTTTTGTGATCCTAAGTTGTGTAGAATGGTGTCTTTTTAAGGTTAAAATAACTAAATATGTTTTTATTTCTAATTGTAAAAACAAGCAGAAAAGTATGGGGTGGATGGAAGGGTTGTGTGTGAGGGTGGGTGGGCATAAGTGGTGCTGTTTAAGCACTTATTTCCTCCAAAGTTTTCTGATTCTGATTGTTTACTGTTTGGAAGCACAGTGCAGACAGAACAGAACTGTAAATGAATTTCATCTGGAACAGACTTAATGGTTGTTAACATTTTTCTACATTTAAATGTGTGTGTAAGCTGAAGATTTTCAACCTGTTTAATATGTAAGTTCCCTCAGGCACTTACCCTCTTAACTGTTTTTCCTTACTTGTGTATTAACCTCTGACTTGTTTTTTTCTTTTTGAGAGGGTTTGTTAAGGTGTGTAACTTAGCTAGCAGTAACTTGGTTAAAAGCTGATGTTGATTTAAGTCTAGCTTTACAGGTATGAAGAACAGATGTGGACTACCAAAGCACTGATGTACGTCGCTCTGGATAAGAGCGTCTGCTAAATGCCGTAAACATAACCGTGGATTTCTACTGTAAAAGAGAGAAATTTCTAATTCATTCATTTTCTGTAACTGCTTATTCCTTACTAGAGTCGCAGGTACCCGGAGCCTATTTTGGGGCCAACAGGTGCGAGGCAGCTTCTTACCCTGGGCGGGGTGCCAGCCCACAGTAGGATTTTCTAATTTTTTTTCTTTTGGTTGGGGGCTGCTTGTCCAAATACAACTTTAAATATCAGAAAAGAACAAGTGATGCATAAAAGGGAAAAATACCCTCAAGGTTCTAAGAGTTAATGGTGGTGAATGGAATTAGCATGCCATACCCGAGATGGGTGGAATTACTTTCAGACTGTCTTCTGAAACACATTAAACAAAGTACTAGTGGTGAAGGGTTTGCACTTGTCTCACCCCTAAATAAGCTTCAATTTAAGTGAGCACATGGTAAGAACAGCTTGTCCTAGTCTCAAGAAAAAAAAAAGTAAAAGCTTTCCTACAGATTGTTTGTAAAGAGCAGTCACGTACGTTTGCAGTGAAAATGAAGAAAGAGGGGATGGTGGTCCCAAAACACTGTGCCATTCAAATTGACAGTTAAATGTGTAGCCATTTAGAGAGAACCCGGTGATAATATTTGAACTAGATAACTCCCAGAGGTCAGAAGGTCTTGAATTTTGAAACTCATGAGTATTAGAACAGGGATTTCTGCCTTGTCTTAGCAGGGCACACCCTAATTGGCACAATACAACCCATCATAACAGTTTTACCTGTCCAGATTTGTGAGAAAGTCACAACATGAATGAAGACCAGAGACAGGTAGTAAAACAGGTGCTCAGAGAGGGATGTCAATCGTTTTCACAGTCAGACAGTGATATTGCTTGTATTGAAAGGTTACAAATGAGCATTTCCCTTAAAGACCCTGAACCAGTTGAATGCACGTGCATGTCAGTGCCTAAGCGGGGTACCTGAAGGGGTACCTCCCTGACCTCATAGCCTAGGACTGGAGTCTAGGGTCGGAGTTGAAGTCTCTTCTTCTGTAGTTTGTGTCAGGAGGAAAGACGGCACTCTCCACTTGTGTGGATTACAGAGACCTAAACAGAAAGACTCATCCTGACTGCCAATCTATCACAAGAGTCTAGAGGGTAATTCATGATTTTCCCTGATAGAATATCACCAACTGTTCATCGGGGAAGACAGCAGACAACTTTCAGTTTTTGCGGCCCCGAATGCACTTTGGCCTAACGAATGATCCAGCAGCCTTTTAGCGCCACATTGAGGAATGCTTGGGGGGCTATGGGATAACATCTGTATTCCTTATCTGGACGATACATTAGTTTTTAGTAAAATTTTTGGCAGCCGTGTGCATGACATACGGAAAAGACTGCAACAGCTCAGATAATACAGCATTTGACTTAAACCCAGTAAAAGCAATCTTTTCAAACCTGTAGCCCACTACTAGAAGAGAGTTGTCTCTGTAGAGGGTGGTAGATTTGACCCTGCTAAAACTGGAGCTGTGAGAGAACTGAAAGACCAGCCTACTCCCAACAAGTCATTTTTTTAGAATGCTTCATAGAGTTTTCTAGCCCTCTATAGGACCTACTCAAAGCAAACACAGAAAGCAAGGCCAGTGCTCCTGACATTACCAGAAAGATATAAACAAAAGAGAAGGAAACTATGCTGTACCCTCACATCAATCAGTTATATCAACTGACCAGCACCAAAAAAAGTACTCAAACAACTAACTGACTGCTCTACCTGCTTGTGCTTGGATTTCTTGAAATTACCCTACCCTTTGTTGCACATACTGATGCATCTCACCAAGGCTTGGGAGCTGTACTGTATCAAAGAAAGAGTGATAAGCTTAGGGTCTTTGCTCATGGCTCTTCCACCTTGAAAAGAACTACGCGCAGGCAAGCTAGAATTTTTAGCGCTGAAGTAGTCAGTCACTGAGAAGTTCCATTATTTTTTGGACTATGCCCCAGCGTTCACCATTAACAGTGATAATAACCTACTGACCTATGTCAAATGTCCCCATTCTAAAAGAAGAGCTGAGAATAGCACAAAAATATGATCCATTGGTTCTGTGTTAAACCACAAATTGCCAAGTTCTTAGCCACCAGTTAAGGAGCTAAACACTTTCAGTGCCAAAGGATAATATCTATTCAGAGAATGTGATAAACTGGCAGTGGACGAAAATGGTATTTTGTATAGAATCAATACAGTTCGCAGATAACTGGTCCTATGAGAGCAATACAAAACAAACTGTGCTGCAGGAACTGCATGATAACATGGGACACTAAGGTGAAGACCTTGCAGTTTTTCTGGTATGTGGATGCTTTTTCTGGCCATACATGCTGTCAGACAGAACAATATGTGAAAAGCCCTGCCAGGACAACAGAGCCCCTCTCATAAACATCTTAACCACACAACCTTTCTGATGTCTCTCCATTTCCTGCACTTCTACCAAAGCAAGAGTGGATATGAATGCACACTGGTCATTGCTGACCATTTTACATGTTTTGCCCAAGAATACAGCACTACATCTATACCAGGTAAAACAGCTGACAACCTTATTTTGATGACTTTACTCTGAAGTTTGGAGTCCTGTGTCACAAAACCAAAAAACAACTGTTCACCAAATTCTAAAAAATCCTGTATGCTTTTGATTGCACATGCTGCAGTGATAATATTCACCCTTTTAGCATCTCCGTATGTGATCTAGACTCCCAATAGTTTGGGCTATATACAGGGTCAGATTCCACAGATCATTAAGAAATGACTTAGAGAAATGAAAAAGAGGCATGGAGGAAGCATATACTATTGCAAGTAAAAGTGTTCAAAGAGCCGCTGAAAAGAGGAAAAATGGGGCCTGACCTTCCCATTTATGAATTGAGGGTGGAACAAGGTTAAGGATGCTCCAGAGTCCTTCACAGAAACCTGCTCATGCCCTGTGATCATTTATCCTTTGAGACACCACTAGAATCAGCCACTAACAAAAGGAAACAGACAGAAAAAACACAACAGCCCCCATCTCAGCCTCAAGAAACAGATGAAGATAGTGAGGACCACTGTGACTTTTAGTGTGTGCCACTTCGTTCCTGCACAGAGCAAAATGTCACTAATGAGAAACTGCTCAACCAGAGACAGAGCCAAAGTGAAGGGCTTCAACAGAGGAACAAAGGAATGGAGCAGGTTAACAAGCTGCACAGCCTGTATCAGCACCTGACAATAATCTTTGGAAGAGCTCAGCTTACTTGCTGAAAATCTGATGCATGCCACATGCATCGCCTTGGTCAAGTGTTGCTGCTAAGGTTGCAGAGCCAGTCTATCAGTTACCACAGGCGGAGTGACACCGGCTGAGACAGACCCCATATGACCAATTGAGAAACCCCATCAGTTTCCATGTTTCCAGTGTCCAGAGCTTCCAATGTACAGCTCCCACTAAAGTCATTGTGGCAAGGCACTGTCAAAAGATAGTTAAAAAAAGGTGTTATACCTACAGTATACACCATACCTACAGTAAACCTTGGAGGTGGTAGCATCCTCTTGTGGGGGTGGTTCTCTGTAGTAGGCACTTGTCAGAATAGACAGAAAAATGGATGGCAAAAATACCACCAAAATCTGGAGGAAAACCTGCTGCTGTCTGCCAAAAAGTTATCAATAGGAAGAAGGTTCACCTTCCAACATGATAATGACCCAAAACACGCAGCAAAATTGACAACACAGTGGCTGAAAGTGAAAAAAAGTGAATGTCCATCTGAATATCCACCATCAATCACCGTCCAATTAGCCTAAGCTTGAAGAGTGGGCAAATATTGCACAGTCCAGATGTGCAAAGTTGGTAGAGAAGTATCCCAAGGCTGTAATTAAAGCAAAGGGGGACTCTACAAAGTACTGACACAAGGGGGTGATCCTTTTTCCATAGCAATAATTCTGTTATTTATTTATTTATTTATTTTGTGAACTGTTGGTATTATATATGAGTAAATACAGAGGGAAAAACTGTTTGTGTGTGTGTGTGTGTGTGTGTGTGTGTGTGTGTGTGTGTGTGTGTGTGTGTGTTCATTTCAGGCTGGAAAGCAGCAAAATGTGAATTTTTTGAAGAATGTGATTCTTTTCTATACCCACTGTATGTATAAGGACTGTTACACACAGACTATGCTGTTGAATATGTACCTTGACATTTGGCCTTTGGAGAGGACCAGCTTGCAAAAGAAAGAAAATCTTCTACATCTACCAAACTGAAATATTCCATGGAAAACATTCAAAACACACAGATCTATATATTTTTTTATTGGTTTATTCTTATAATAACATGTTTGGTATGTTGCTACTTACCTGTATCTGTAAGGATGAAAGAAAATGACTATTAAAGAAAAATAGTTTGTTGAAGCATGATGTATGTGTTTCATAGACACGCTCCAATAGAATGTTTATTAAAGAATGTTAATGCTTAATTGATTAAAAAGATTCAGGAGGAAACATGCTTGAGTCACATCCATGATTTTTCTCCTCCTTTTTCAGGGTAAACACGCTTTGTGATTGTTGTGTAGGAAAACAACAAGCACAGAAGTTATGATGGGTTTCTGATAATACTTGAAACTGTTTGAAGTAGCATACTTTTAATGAATTACTGATGCAAAGAACAACATAACGTATTTATTATGAATTCTGATGTATGGCTACAAAATCGAGCACATCATGACATACAAACATATATAATGTGTGGCAGTGGAGAGGCGGAGTTGCCATCATGGGACTGGTGTTTCCTCTCCGATTGCAGGCAACTGGATCTTGTTTGTGCAGGAGCACCAACAGCTTAAAGACTCTCCCTCTCTGCCATGAGGAGAGAGGATGCTGGCTCCAGAGTTACATGCACACACAGAAAGAGAGAGTAAATGAGAGAATGGAAAAGCTCTTAAAAAGTATTAATTAAGTATTAATTAATTAAAAGTATAATACGTCACAGCAGTCGCTTGTGCTGGTGTTTGTTTGTGTGTTCCTGAGCTATTGCGGGCTTTCTCTGTCAGAGAGGCTTGGTGCCTTCCCATGTCAATACCAAAAAAATGAAAAGTAATAAAAACCAGTGGTTAGTGTATTATAGTGGATAACACCACTGTCCTCCATATAGGAGACTACAGTTCAGAAAGTCCACAACACTACACCAATAAGAGTCATTGGGTAAGACTCTTAAAGCAACATACACTTTCATCTGTAATACTATAAAACTATAAGTAGATCTGAATAAGAGCATCTGCTCTTGTATGTACAGATATTATAAATACTACAACTGGGAAATGTGATGTATGGTTCTACACTGTACATCAGAAGCCCCAAACCTTAATTTTGTTTCTTTGGAGCCGTTCAGAGATGGACTTGCTCTGTTTGTAGAAAATATCTTGTCAGATCAAGCTGTCTGTCACCAGCTTTTGGAACAGCTGCCTATGGGACTGTGAGCACCATGTGTGCCCAGGCCTTGGTGAAGCTGGCCTCTCAGCATAACATCATGAGCAGTGACAGGACTGTGTGTGTCCCCTCCATGATACCAGAGCAAAGAGGGAAAGTCTGGCCTGATCAAACAACATGTTAAGAGTGGCTCAATCATGCTCTGTAGACTCTAGTGTTTTTGAACAGGGCAGGTAAAGGAACTGTGTAGAAGAAAATCGAAAGCTGGTTCTCTAGAATCAGGGTCAGTGACTTAGTGGACTTGGCATTGATGTGAGAATGTTTCTTTTTAATGCTTTTGCCCCTGCTCTGACGCTTGCTGTTGTGACTTTGATGGAGGTACTTAAAACCCAGTCCAAGGCTTTCAACAGAAGGCATGTTCATATATGTTCCTAATGCAGTTTCCATTTGATATTTCTGCTGTCGCTGCTTGTTTACATAGCAAACAACCACGGTCATACTACACATGAAAATAAACAAATAAATAAATAATGCGGAGACTAATTTCAATTTAGAGCAGGTATCATGCACTTCTTAACAATTGTACATAAAGTATTACCACTCTACTAGCTCTCTTTACAGTACATATCTCAATTAATGACTAATAAACATCACATGTGCACATAATCAGACACAATTCATACTGTTCAGTATTACTCTTAACAGTAATGAATTGTGACTATTAGAGCGAGGGCTTCAGTTTTGCCCAGAAATACAAAAAATATAACAATAATAAAAAAAAACAATAACACTAATTTCTCTTAGTGTCCATGTGTTGTTTTGAATGTTATGTTAGCATTAAGGTAGTGCTAGTGATCATGAACATTTTGGCTGTTCAAGATTAAACATGAAAAACTGATTCCATTCCATATTTTTTGAACAACAAAATCATATATTATATTACCTATGTTGCAGTTTAACAGTGACTCTTTCAGTAAAGAGCTGCTCTGGCTGTTTTCTATTTCAGCTGATTGTACTTAGGCCATTGCATAAGGCCTACACCAGGAGTCACCAGTCTTATTCACAAAGAACTGAGGTACTTATCTCACACTAATAATTAGCTGTTTGCAGATTTAGACTTAATGATTGAACAAGTGGAATCAGGTGTGCATCAGCTTCACTAGAATGAAGAACTGCAGCTATACCGGGCCCTTTGTGAATACAATGGATGACCCCTAACTTGACTTTTTATGTCAAATAAAATGTGATTGGTTGAGTCATGTTCAGCTTTATATTTAACACCTGTGCATTCTGGGGCACTTAAGCATTTATTTGTGGCTTCCTGTGTTACTAGGGTATAAATATGAGGCACTACAGAAGCCAAATTCCATTTCTCATTCATCAACATGACAAAAATAAAACAATACATTAATTAAACATGACAAAAGTGTATTGACCTTTATAAATCAGGCTTTAGATTTAGATAAATTGCTTTAGAAAAAGCTATGTGACTGACAATGTTTGTATGCACTTTTAGGGCCATAATTAAGTTTTTTTTTTTTTTTTGTTTATTAGTTTGTTTGCAGAAATTCTTAGGACTTCTTAGATAGTCTAGAAGACTAAGAGGATCTCCCAATGTATATTAACAATAAATAGTATATCACCAATATCAGATGAAAACCATTATTTGGCTTTAATTAGTTATTTATTTCTCTGTTTGTTTGTTTGTTTTTTCTAAACAAAACCAGCTGTTTTTTTAACAGCCAGTTACTCATGTTATGGTCCAAGTAGGAGTTTTTTTTCCTTCTCTTATTTCAAAAATAAAAGATCAGGCTTCAACAGTAACAATATAAAGAAACCAATTTACACTACCAATTGAACATTTTTGCACACCAAAGGTTTTTACCACTTATCCATTTATTACTGTAAATGAAAATATGTCAAATAAAACAAGTTTCCTGTTTAAGATGGAAAGAATATGTAACAGTGCATGTCTGACATTCTACTAACTGGTTGTGTGGTGATGCAGACTCAAATTCTAGACTGTCCTTTAACTTTAAATGCAGTAGTTAACTGTTTCATCCCCTTGCCTGTCACTTAATAGCTCTTTAAATATCTAATAGTTGTGATCTACGTAACAATTATAATTTTTAGGTGGCTTGTTGTAGGTCAGTAGTGATGAATGAAAAATGAACATTTTCTGGCTATTAATGGTACTCAACATATTGTAAATGTATTTGTTAGCAAAGAATACTGAGTGTATTTTTAGTGAATATTAGGTAGGTAACTTGCAAATGTTGAAAATCTCAGTGTGCAAAAAACTTTTGGCTGATGGTGTATTATTAAGCAGTAAGAGAAGGTGCAGCTTACTACATTACATTTACATTTACATTTACATTTACGGCATTTAGCTGACGCTCTTATCCAGAGCGAAGTACATCAGTGCTCAAGTTGCCCACGTCTGTTCCTTAAACCTGTAAAGCTATACTTAAATCAACGTCCGCTATTCAACCGAGTTACTGCAGGCTAAGTCAGAAGTTAATGCAAAAGTAAGGAAGGCATGGAGATATAAGTTTTTTTTTTTTTTTGAGGGGGGGGAGAGATGGGGAAGAATAAATAAGAAGAAATAAATAAGAAGGAATAAATAAGCAGAAAGGAGAGGCATAGTTAGTCACATTACAAACTGGAGAGAGAGGGGGGACTCAGAGTGGGACAGCAGAGCTACATTCATACTTCAAGTATATTCAGGTCCATCAAGACAACTCCAATTCACCATGGCAACCATGCTGAGGGTTCACTCAATGAAAAAGGGCACCGTGACACTTTTCTCAGATACACTTCAGTCTGAGAGAGGGGTTGTTTACTCACACAGCGAATCACAGTGCACTGTATGGCCTGGATGCACTGTACTCATCAGGTGCTGCCACAAGTGTACACAAAATTAAACATCCATGAGCAGATACAAAAAAGGGTTGCGACCCTGTGTTGTTCATTAAGTGAGCAAAACAAGCGCGGTACGTATGAGTCAAATATAGACCGAGATAAACAGAAAGTGAAAGAAAGAGTGACTTGAATGCCTGGACAAATGTTAGAAAATTACATGACCTTTCCTTGTGTACATAAACACAGAGAGGGCCTGATGTACTACACCACCTTCTTGCCCTTGCTGTTTTGTTATGGCAGAATAGAACGCATCTCCTTTTTGGACTTGGTTAGAGAGGGACACGCAGGTAACCTGGCAACCGGCCGACTCAAAACAGGTAGGCAGGTAAAGTCAAGGGTCAGCGCGATCCATAATCCAGGCCTGCTATTACTTACCTATACTTTATTTTTGTCATGTTTACATATAACTGATTACACTGTTAGTTCCATAATTACATAGTTAATTATAAAAAGGGGGGGAGGAGGGGGATCACATGGGAGTTATTTTTTGCAGACTGTGACTCTATTTTTCAGTTGGATTTTTTGGGAGAGACACATTTTGCATGCTGTTCTGTAGGCATTTATAGTTGACAAAATTACATTTTTTGTAAGTAAGTAGGCATGGGCAGACCAATCAGATCAAAGCAAGCAGGCTTTCAGTGATGCCTGCAGTAGCTGAGCTTTCACCGATTAAAATTAGCATAGAGCAGAATTTTTTTTTTTTACCTTGTTTGGATTAACAGTACCACACATTATGGTTAACAGTAGACCACTTTCAAAAAGGCCAAGTGACAGATCTCTCTGCCTGTACATATCAATATAGTAACTGTCCATCAGTTGTGATAGCTATAGCTAGCTATCACAACTGATGGACAGTTACTACTCTACTATCGCTTAGCAACCAGAAAGACATTTAGCATTGAAGGAAAAAGGATGTGTTAAGAAAAATGTACTGGGAGTCCTCCCTAATGAATTACATTTAAATTCAGTTTACATTTTGTGCTGACAGGTTCGTCTGCATTTCTGACTTTTTTTTTTTTTCTTAAAAACAAAACTGTATGCACAGTAATTATAATGCATCATTAATTACAACCCATAATAAAACATCTCCCACATATAAATGCAAATGAGCTATCAAGTGAAATTTTCCTGTTTCAGGGAAACAAGTGAAACGGAATTTGTCAAATTATGGCACATCATTGTTTATTGTACTTGTGACCTCCGAGGGTTCAGTCTTTTGCAACATGACATCAGTTACGACTGACACAAACTGGATGCGAAATGAGGAGCTAATCCATCATGTCTTCATGCAAAATGCAGTAGTGAGCAGCTTAAGGGCCACTCGGCTGCATGCAGCATTGCATTGTTTGGTCATCAATTCTATGGACTTTCGCTCCATGTGATGGCTCTAATGTGGTGGATGCTCCTACTTTGTGGATAGCTGTGGATTGCCACTGAGTTTGAAAGCCATTCTGTAATCATTAGTAACGTAATTACTTCAAATTGTAATAAATTAGATGCATTTGCATTAACTCGGGCATGAAATTGGAATTAAATGATGTTTCCTGTGAACTGTCTTTGATACGCTACAGCTGATAGAGGGAAAAAAAAAAAAAAAAAAAATATATATATATATATATAATTTTTTTTCAAAAGATATGAGGAAGGAAATACAAGGACATGACTCAATGGACATTCTATATTCTACCCTCTCCTGCTCTTTATTTAGTTTTAGTTTTAATTTATTTATTTTATGCAATTTCAAATGACCTTGCAAGATTCTCAAGATTCTCAACATGTAGTCCTATCATTAATGCATTTCTTTTGATTTACATATTCATTACCCATAAACAGCGACCCAAACAGATATGAAATCTCACAGTGGAAGAGGTCCAGACATCAAAAAAGCACATACATCCAGTAGTTAATTTAAGTGTGCTTTAAAACAAGGAGACGTTGGAGGGAGAACAACCCTTTTCATGAAAATGCCTCTGTTGAAATCTACTAGCCCATTCTCCATTTTCATTTGGTTCCGCCGTGGTCAACAAGCTGGATTCTTATTTCCTATTTGTATTTTATCTGAGAAAAAAAAAAAATTATAAAACACATATTTAAAAATTTTAAGTTATTATTATGTGTTCCATAACACTTCTCATACAAATCTTTGAGAGCAGTTTAAGTTGGATATTAACTTAGACACACTATATTTTCACATTTTTTTCTATTATTTAAATCCAGGTACATGTGTTTTGACTCATTCAGGGCTCTTTGAGGTTCTTTTTGAAAATTCCAAAATATAAGATTTTAGATCTGAGACATGTTAGACGCTACAAGTGTAACAGTGCATGGAAATATCATGATATCGCAATGCAAAAACGTCTGCATCAGTCTGCCTCATAGATATGGTGCAATACATTGTGGAGAATTAGCATCCTATCAATTATTAATATTTGATGCATTGTAAATAGTGTTCAAAAAGTGCTAATCAGCAACCCAGTCCAGCACATACACTTCATGGACAAAAGTATTGGGAAACCTGATCATTACACCAACAGGGACTTTAATGACATTGCATTCAAATACAGTGCCTTGCAAAAGTATTAACCGC
>JBBPCZ010056011.1:0-12640 GCA_037974445.1 Brycinus macrolepidotus | reverse complement strand
GTGTGTGTGTGTGTGTGTGTGTGTGTGTGTGTGTGTGTGTGTGTGTGTGTGTGTGTGTGTGTGTGTGTATATACACATATAAGCACACACACATATATATAAATATATACACACGTTATTTGGGGTCTGTTTTTCCTTTACCACGAGTGGAACAATAATAGTAGATTTTATATATATATACATATAATAACCATATATTTTTTGAAAGTCTGCCTTGCTTTCTGTAATTCATGCCCGGATTGTCCTTCTGTGTGCGTTTGGAGGGTCTGATCTGTAGCGGGAGTGACGGGACTCTTCATGACACGACGCGACCAGTTCATTTTTTTGTCAAACTCTGACCTCTAGTGGTGAAGCAGTGAAACTGCATGCACTGTCCGTATAGTTCAATTTAGTGCAATAACCAGAAGGGGCCGCAATTTACTAAGGAATACAAAGTGTTCCGTTAGTTTCTTAGCTGTACAGAGGGTCTATTCAAAGCTGTTTTTTCCAGATGCTGAACAAGTCATTTATTTTCGATTCATGACAGGAATGCAAAAACAACCGGTGTCTCTCAGTTGCTTGCATTTAATTCAATTTTTAAAGTGGCTCAAGTGGCTTACTCAAGGGTACCTCAGTGGTGCCACTAGCAGTCCTGGGATTCAAACTCACCACCTTCTGATCGCAGGGGCAACTCCCCAACCACTAGGCCACCAGCTGCCCCAGTTACTGCAGTTCTTACACATATATTACACATTTTAAAAATGATCGTGAGGGATGTAGCTCAGGACTCTCAGAACAACACCTGGCATTGTATTATTTTCTGACAAAGTTCAATAACATGAAAAACCACTTAAATAACATTGAATTCATTTTCCCAGATCTGTCCAAAGTGACCTGTAATAGTACAGAACAGAGTTTAAAAGGCTCAGACTGCTGTAACTGGCGACAGCTTAGAATAATGTGAATAATGTGATCCCCATTGAGGGCACAGCCAAATGTTAGCAGCAATTAAGACTGATTCACGTGTGATCTGTGACTTTTTTTTTACCTCCTCTCTTCCTTTAAAACTTTTTTTGTATGCAGTCTCATATGAAGTGGAGTAAGAAAAGAGAAATGAGGGGCAAAGAAAGCGTCTGGCTGACAGATTGAAACTGTCAAATGCAAAGTGACATTTTTAGATGTTAAAGGCGGCTCCCAATCTCTTTTGTAACTCTTTCTCTCTCTCTCTATCTGTCTTTCTCTCTTTCTGTCTCTCTAATGAAATCCATTCGACCCTGTCTAAGTCTCTCAGTACCATTCTGCCATCGTGTCTGTCATATTCTAACTTTCGGTTCATTTATTTCAGAGTCTCTGCCTGCTATAATGAGCCACTGCCAAAGCTACAATCTCCCCACCACTTAATACACTCTACTACACTAGAATGACCAGAATCTCAGGTCATTTTTTGAAGAGCTCCAATAAAAGATGTAAATCATAGAAAAAGAGCTGTGAGAGCTCTGTCTTTCTGTCCCTTCAGCTCAGTTCAGTTTTATTGTAGCACATTTTTCCAAAAAACACTGTTCAAGAGCAGCTCTTTAGAAATGCTGATGCAGCGTCCTAGTGCTCCTCGGCAAGGGCAATGAAGTCCAGAAAAACTCCCAAACAGCATGAAGAATAAACAGTGAGGAGAATCAATAAACAGCACGAGGAAGAACCACTGAGATGAACCAAGGCTTCAAAATAAGAAATTCAATAAGAGCATCAAGAACCACTGAGAGGAACCAAGATTTAAAATGAAGAGCTGAATAAGAACATAAGGAAGAACCACAGAGACGAACCAAGACTCAAAAGGAGAAACTCAATTAGAGCACAAGGAACAAACAGTAAGAGGAAACAAGACTCAACAGAAGAAACTCAATAAGAAATCAAGGAAGAACCACTGAGGGGAACTAAGACTCGAAAGGACAAACTTAAGCAGAGCATGAGAAAGAAACACTGAGAGGAACCAAGACTTCAAATGAAGAACTCTATCAGAGCATGAACCACTAGAGGCAGAAACCAAGACTTGAAAGGAGGAATTTTTTTGAGAACATAAGGAAAAACCACTGAAAAGTACCTAGGCTTGAAAGGAGGAATTGGGTAGGAGCAAGAAGAAGAACCACTGAGGAAAACCAACACTCAAAAGAAGAGACTCAATAAGAACATGAAAAAGAAGCAAAAAATAATAAGACTTTAAAGGCTTTGAGCTCAGTGCTAAGATGTTTCCTCATGGAAAACAGGAGTCAACTAAGAAAGCTTTGTTAGCTTTACAGTACCCTGTGTGTTCATTTTATCATCATTGGAAAGTTTCTCTACATTCACGAACATTACCGTACTCCACCCTGATGGCAGAGACGCCTCCTAGTTAGTTAACTGTGACTTTCATCATGTGTGCAGGGGTTTCAAACTGATCTGTGTGCTCTAAAGTGGTTATCAAGAGGATTGTATTTTACACTCCAAAGTAAACAATGTCCCCCGGCCGCTCCGCCACAGGATCATCCACACGGTTCTAAAAACAGCAACAAATAAAAGGGCGAAAATAGCAAGAACACCAAATTAGCACTTTACTTCCTCTGCCCATGCTGCTCCTGGCAAGCGTTTGTGTGTGGTGTGCTGTGAGCGTAACTAATTTAATAAGTGACGGTGTCTTTGCACAACATCTGAGAGGAGCACACACACACACACAAACATACATACACACACACACACTCATCAACGATAAGGTAGAAAACACCCCTCAGAACAGAGTCGTCCTGACCTCAGTGTTCTTCAGTACCTCTTCAACATGTTGGCGGTGATACACACATGCACACACTCACACAGTGACGTTTCTGGCCATTGGGGTTTAGGGCTTTTGGGGGTGGTTGGTAATTGTACCCAGTTGGCACCCTATTTGGCACCCTCTGCTGGTGCTGCCTAGATATGCCCCTGCAGTCATGCATAAAGATCCCATCATCTCACCTGTCCAGGACATGCTCATGTGTCTGAAGTGCTGGATGCTGAGAGCTTTGACCTTTTCCCAGCAGGAGATGAGAGATCTTTGGAGTTTGAGGGCCCTTTTGGATCAACTGCAGTACTTCTGGAAATCTCATATTATTTGTCGCTGAACTGTTCTGCCTTAAACAAACAAAGTCCACTCCAACTGCCACTGTAAATACTAGGTTTTATATTCTGCACACGGGGACAACATGCAAACTCCACCCAGAAGGGACCCTCGCCCACCCAATAATACACACAGGCCACCCTATAGTTGTTATTATTACTACTAGTACTACTATTATTAAAGAAAACTAAAAGTATGAGGGAAAATTTGTCTTCATGAGATTAAAGATAAACTAAAAAACTAATTCTGGTGTTTTTCTTTTTATGCATGGATGGAGTAGAAGTGTGTCAAAAGATACAAGGTTTTGTTCTGGCAGCGATTATATTAAGCATCCACCATAAATGTTCAGACTATACCAAAGCACCTGAACAGAAATGGCTTTGGTTGGAAAGATCTGAAAACAAATCTGGACATCAAATTCAGCACAAAGGCGAGAGTCATCCAAAGAGACTCAGTGCTGTCAAGATCAATACTGCATGAACACCCAGCCGAGTGTAACCGACAAACGGCTTGTAAGAGACACAGTCTTTATTAGGAGTCCTGTTTGATCAATACTGAAAGGTGAATCCATTTTTTGGACTTTAAATGTCACCCGAGCAACATAGACTCCTATCCTCACATACACTCTTATTTTCATACTCTTATTTCACACATTGACACTTGTCTCCAGCTGCTGATCCAACAATTTAAAGATGTTCACGTTTGCATAAAAATGACTTACGTACAAATGCATGGATGTTCTTTATGCACCACAAATACAGGCACTGAATCTTACCACCACAGTGACTCGTCTCTATTAAATAGCTAATTAACTACTGAAACATAATTATGTCTAACACATAACACCCCCCCACACACACTCACACACACATGGACCATCTTTATAATTAACAAAATAATTACACTTACTGCAGAAACAGGCAGGTGCAGGTGGAGAAGGTTCAAATGGGTGCAAATCAAACCCCATAACTGAACATGAAAATCAAACATCTCTTTTCACTTTACATTATTTTTACGTGTGTACATTATTTTATTATTATTATTATTATTATTATTATTATTATTATTATTAATTCCCTTCATTATCTGGTCACCGGTCCATCACAGGGCAGACACATAGACAACCACATGCATACCTATGGGGCAATTTAGCATCTATAGTCCACCTGACGTGCATGTAGTTGGACTGTGGGAGGAAACAGGAGTACCTGGAAGATATATGATAATACATACAGACTGCCTTATAATAATAATAATAATAATAATAATAATAATAATAATAATAATATTAATAATCATCATCATCATCATCACAATCATATTATTATTATTATTATTATTATTATTATTATTATTATTATTATTACTGGTAGGATGAAGGCTTGCACCCACATCTTCCTCCCAGTCCCATGAAGTGCCATTGCATCTATGGGAACTGTTGTGAACACAATTTCACCGGACAGCTCAACATGCTTGGAGGAGAAAGCTAACTACCAGTTCTGTTACATCAGCTAAGAGATGCAAGCAACTATACAGCAAAATGTGCAGATTTCATTTCTATATAGAGGGTGAACAGACTTTAAAAATACAATTTTTCTGGATTTTACCTCAAAATTTTTCGGCCCAAATCTGCCATTTACTGGAGGTGCTCAGACATTTTAATAAAACCTCTTATTCATAAATGTTACTTTTGAAGAAACAATTTTTGAATTGGAAACCATCAACATCCATCCTCCTGAATATTTCCAAATGACCAAATGAACAAAAGAAGAAAACACGTGAGCATCTAAGAAAGAGTAGATCTCCTTCACCCTTTATATTGAAGGATTGGTGCTATTTTCGCTGAGCATCAAGACTTACAGCTTAAAACTGGGAAACGGATTCACAGAGCACTCCGAGCACTTCTCCGTCAGATCCTCCCGAGAGTTCCTCGCAAGTCATCCGGCCGCAAATCACCAGGAGGAGTAGTGACTCAGGGAATATTTATTACATGTCATGACAGCAGGAGACAGGTGGGCATCCTCAGGTGGACCACCAGTCAGACACACTGCCAAAACAAAACTTCTTCGCACGGAATGAAATCCACTGGATTGCGTATCACTTAGGCTCTCAGGCTTCAGCTGTTGGGAAGGAGACCACAGGAATAACCTGTCGGTGAGAATTCATTACCTTTTTTACTAAAATTCCTAACATTCACTTCAAGCAAGAGGACAGTTCCCAGTCCACCTTCCCAGTCCACATTCAGCATTCTAAACAGTCAGAAAGTGTAAGTGTACATAACATATCATACCTAGCTCTTCATACAGTTATATGCAAACGTTTTAACGACCCCAGTTAAACAGAAATGACACTTATTTGCTTATATTGACAATTCTTTCATATTTTTCTTTGGATTTTTCTCCTTAACCTTTTACCTGTATTTGGTTAACTTAATCTTAAATACTACTTTTATTCTATATTAATTTTATGGTTACTTTTATCTCTGTAAAGCACATTAAAAGACCTCTGTGTATAATAATGTGTAATACAAAAAAACTTGCCTCGCCTTAACTTGCTTAACAAAGTCAATATTTTAGAGTAGGGTCTGACGGGAGGGCCCTCATCTCAGTAAACATGGTTTATCAGTTCCAAAGTGAAGACTTATGATGAAATTTAATATCTGTCTGTACTAACTCCTGCTTACTTACAAGCTAATCGATAGCCCTACTAATTCCCCTGCTCTCCTTGCACTTTGTTTATTTCTTGTTTATTCATTTTTGTAATCATTTTTAAATATGTCTTATTTCTATTATGTACTCATCTTTGCTCACATTTGTGGCCCACTCAAGGATAGTGCCTCAACTGAGACTTGCAATGTGCTCATGCCTCTGCAGCTCACTTCATTCACGTCAGGGTGAAACTGAGGTAAGAGGGTCCGGCTGGATTAATGTTTTATGAGTGTTTTGCTCCTCCTGCTCTCTGACGCAAAGGGTTCTTTTTTCCTCCATCTCCCCATTCCCTTTCCACAGATGACTCATTGTCCATTGTACTCTTTCTCGTTCATTCATTCATCCATGCTTTCTCTTCAATAGCTTCACTTCCCACCCATCTTTGACTAGAATAAGTAAAGCACCCCCAGCACCACTGGTTAGGACAAGCAGCTTGGATAAGGAATGAACGAATGAATGAATGAATGAATGAATAAATATCACACAGTACAGTCATGTGGAATTTGAGATAAGTTTGGGGGGGAAGGGGATATTTACATTAACAATTTAGGTGACTATTGACATCTAGTGTTTAGGAAAATTTGTTCTTTTTTTTCTAAGCTGCAAGGTACATTGTAAAGCATTTGTTTTACCAACAGAAGTTTATAATTTCCTTTTCTTAGTGTTTATATGAGATGGAGTTAAAAAACTGTGTACAGAAAAGGATCGTTGGATGTTCAGAATATCTACTTTGTATGGATGAATGTCCACCTTTAAATTATATAACAGCCTAGATCTGGATCTCTGAACGGCCTTCAAAAACATCCACACGCAGTCAAGGGCAACCAGCAAGAAACCAAAGGGGTGTGTGTGCGTGTGTGTGTGCGCGCTTGTGTGTGTGTGTGTGTGCATATGTGTGTGTGTGTGTGTGTGTGCGTGTGTGTATGCGTTTGTGTGTGTGTGTGTGTGTGTGTGTGTGTGTGTGTGTGTGTGGAGTAGGGATGGGCACTCTTAAACAACGAACCTGGCAGGATGCCATAGCGTCTGCTTGACAGTGTGCTTTTTTTTTTTTATCCAGCAGACTATGACATATAGACATATCCAGAATATGTTCATAGTTTCTTAATTATTTCATGGAAATAAACAAAAATACTCAAAAGTACATTTTAAAGCAGTACTTTTTAATATATACCTAATTAATTTCTTAATACTACTAATTTATACTTAATTACAATGCTTAATTTATGATTAAGATATATTAAATCAGCTTAATTACAATTTAAATATAATTTAAAAATGACTTTTTGTTGTAAAAACATTTAGTTTGTATTATATTCTGTATAAATTATAAACATTGTGAGTGTTTTCCTTTAACACTGTTTCTGCCCAGTGGCCATTCTATATATATGTTATTGATGCAGCAGGATAGAGATTAGATTAGAAACACTAGAGTTTCCATTAATTACTGAATCAAAGGCTGCAATTTAACTGAAACCTTTCATTTTTTTCCTCTCTCGCGCCAACACTCACTTCATTTTGTTGTAATGCTTAAAAGATTACCACATATATAAAGATATAAATGTTTGCGACTTTGTGTGATTTTGCACTAGTTCTGGCAATAGTAGAAGCCTTAAAAGTTTAAACTAAATTGCAGGCTGATCTGAAGTTGTGTAAATACTGTACAATTAAATCCTCCCTTCAGTGGGAGAGACTGGACCCAGAGAGGAACCCAAAGAGGAACATGGAAGTTGCAATTTTTTGCCTTTGCCTAATAATAGGCCTGCTTTCTTTTTGTAGCTGTAAATGTAGCCTCCTGATGGACAAACTCATTTCCAGGCAAATGGCTGCAACGCCCAGGGAAATAATCAAAAAGCTTTCAGAGTGATTCAAAGGTTTCCATGAAATAAACAACACTGCGCTGGACCCTGGCACTGGGAGTATTGAACTGTATTGACTGCTAGATAACCTGCAGAGAGTCATCTATAGGATATATGGTTGGCTGTTTGTATTCAGAATACAAACACACTCGTCAGCTAGAAAACTTGCTAATTGATTGTATCCCTCCAGAGTGATGGTGTATTTTTGGTCCATGAGGTCAATAAGATGTACTTTAGAAGGTCTGGCCACTTTATCAGAAACCCCTGCTCTTGTAGCTCCACCTTCCTGGTGGACTGTTAGCTCATCTGTAGATGCACAGTTTGTTTTGCAGGATACTAGCTGATGTCACTATTTGTCTTTACAACATTAAAAAAGTTATTTATAGAAAGGACATTGTGTTATTTGCAGAAGATGAACACTAAAATGCTAAGCTAAAGGCTAGCACAAAGCCTCACAGAAAATGCACGTGGGACCTCTAGTGGCCCAGTAACCCACTGGAAATGTATAAACCCTAAAATGCAGCCAGTACAAAACAATGCATGCAAACATGTACAGCTCTAGTTGTGCTCATCAGAGTATAAATAATGTAAAGGTAAATAATGTATAATGTAAATAAATAATGTAAAATCTCAAAGGTTCAGCACAGGTCTTAAACTTCAAGTTCCTACCAGGAGAGAGGAATACTTTTTCATTACCTTTTAAAACAGAAAAATATAATAAAAGGGTCAAGAAAGCTTGTGTGGAGTCAATATAACTTAAAAATATAACTCCAGCAATACAATAACAGTGAAACAATTACGTTCAATACCTAAAGATTCTGAAGTTGTTCCCATGAGGTACCAGCCCAGAGAGAGGTGGGTTACCACCCCTGGGACAGAATAGTCTTGAGAGTGTAGAAGCATGTGAAAAATAAATTTATGGTTCTAAAATCATTGCTCATTACTACAGTATACAACTAAACGGATTGGCTAAACAGAGAGTAGCCAATCAAATTTTAGATCTTGAACTGTCATCAACAGTTTTATCATCAACAGTGCTCTGAAAATGAATTTTCTGATAATTATAATACTCCTAGTGTGGGCACACCCATAAAATAAAAGTCTATTTAACCACATAATTACAAAGGGTACTTTGGGGCTTCTTTAATAAAGACCATAAAGAACCACTTTTGCCTAGTTAAACAGTTCATCTTTATGTTGGAAAAACTGTTGTTATCAAAATGTATTAAAAATGGTTTCATAGAGCACCAAAAAGCTGGTACTATATGAAACCTTGCTTTTCTCAACCACACACACTCCAGTTCAGTTTGATGTGTGCCTGTTAACTAACCAGCCATCTCAGCTCTCCATCTGCCCAGGTCGCTATGGAGATCAGTGTATTTACCAGCAACAAATTATGCATTTCTCTTCCTTAAAATGATTCTGATGTCGTTTTTGCGTTTCCAAAGCAGAACTAATTGGTTATTTAAAGCCTGTGTGGATAACAGAAGCAAAAAGCCCATTATTACCCCCGCACACCACACGCACACGCCCACACATACACACACACACACACACACCCCACACACACTCAGACACCATCTCAGTTGTTTACATAGTTTTTGAGACACTATGTTGGGCTCTAGAAGTTGAGATGATTCTAAAACCTTACTTTGTTTTCCTCTTCGGTCTGAATGCATTGCAGTTACTGAATAATTTTCAGTAGTTACCAAATAGTCCTAAATTATTAACATATACCAAATAATGTTTGTGTCTCAGAATATACCATTTACTCATCGGTTGCTACATTCCATATGAAAAAACAACAACTTTTAAATAGCTTGTTTTGAGTTCATATTTTTTGTGATGTCACAGAAACCAGTGCATTTATATTTACAACACATTTACACACATCCACCAAAGGATGTCAACTCATGCTGTAGTTATTTGGAGTATTTCAATACGTGGTGGTTAGTTTTCAACTGCTCCAAAAAATAAAAGAGAAGACGACAGCTATAAGAGCACCTGTGAAGAAAGGAGGTTGTCTGCAGCATTTTAACCAGCTTTAACAGCAGATACAATTGCATACTGCTATTGTTGATTATAACTTTTGATTTGATACAATATTAATAATAGTGGAGTTATGGGATTATGTGGTGGGTTTTATAGGTCTTAAAGAGGTTCATGAATACAATAATGAATTGTTTTAAAGCTCTTAATCTGAACTCTGCTGCCTCCTGATAAGACACAACACTGATGGACTGCAATGGAATCTTGGTGGAAACATGGTTTTAGAGTTTTCAGAGGCGCTCGACTTGTCATTACTCGTTTTCTGATGAAGATGTCTTGAACTTTTAAAAGTAATTTTTGTGGGAGTCAAAATGAAAATTTTACCATTTGAAGGGTTTGCACAGGCTGCTATGATAATGTAGCCCTTTAAGCTTAATAACTGAATAATATGTCTAGTGTATATTAGTGTACATTACGTGATATGAATAATATGCCTCATGAATTTAATTCTCACTCGTACTCTTCTGAGACAAACTCTGCAGATCAGTCATTGGGTTTAATAAGTTAATTTGATTTCCATCTAATGATTAGACACATTCTGTTTCTTTATTCATTAATCTCATAAATCTCACTGCTGTTTTTGTGTTATTCTATCGGCTAGAGGAGGATGAGTTGAGATGATGTAAACAAAGTCATTCAGAGTGGGTTTGATGTGAAATAGCTCATTATAGAGAAACTATTTCTTTACAGTAGTGATGAACGGAATTAGGGATCGTGATGCTTACAAAGCCCACAAAGCCATTTTATTTACTACCCAAACCCACCAGTGAAGGTGCACATATCATCTGAGTGTTTATATGAAATGTTGATCATGGTAGAACAGTGGTGAAACTGAAAAAAAATCTTCTAGAACAATTTTGCCTGCATGTACCCTTCTACATCCTGCATGTACCCTTCTACCATGAATGCTGAAGGCTATCTATGTATATATCTATCTATCTATCTATCTATCTGTATATATATGTATATATATATATATATATAAATTTTTAGCACTTCTGTCAATGTGCATGTTTTGTGTCTTTAACACTCTTAAATATGGCACTTTCCTGCACATCAACATTTTTGTGTATTTACCAAATGTAGCAAGCCATGTTTTATGCTTAATTTTCTTCTAATATGTTAAATGTAGCCAGTAAACTGTAACTGTAACTGTAATATGTGAGAAGCATGTCTGTAAAGGGATGTGTTATAAAATATATGAAAAACAAAGGTGCAAAGACTTATGCATGCGACTGCACATGTATATGTTTCATCCTTTTTTCTTGGCACTGAATAGTGACTGCTGTTTTGACTGGTGGTGAAATAAACGGGTGGTGTCTGATCTTGCACAGTGCTGCGTATGGAATAAAGGTTCTGGAGTGCCTCTCATGTCCTGTGTCAGGAAACGCTGTTCTTCAGGTCACAGACACAGTCAAACTCTGGCTGAACCACTTCCATTTCTTCAGCCTCCAGAGCGCCAATCTACATTAGGGGAAATGTCACATTCAGCAGGGCTGTCACGTGTGAGAGTGGAAGTGTGTAATTATGTGTTTTTACGAGATGTCCTTTCACTTCATTGGTTTTATGGATGTGCTGTTTGGTTGCCTTCAGCTTGTTTGTTCAAGGCGATTCTTTTTCCTTTTTTCTTTTTTTTCTTTTCTTCTTTTTTTATCCTGGTGGTGTGAGGAAATCAACAAACAAGGTCACATCAGCTCCATATATTAGAAATCTCTACCTTCTGCATCCACTCACTGGCTGCTTTATGAGCTCCTCTTACCTTATTGGCCCACTATTTATTATGCAAGGCGGTTTTGCAGCCGATTTCGGAGAATCAGACCACTCCGCCATTTTCCTCATGCCGGAATATAAACAAAAGTTTCGTCACGAAGCTCCGGTCACGAGCGAAGTGAGGCGCTGGACTGCCGAATCAGAAGCCAAACTACAAGACGCACTCGATGACATAGACTGGGACATGTTCCGGTCATGTGCTGACGACATCAATGAGTTTGCGGAGGTAGCGGTTAGCTTTGTTAGCATGCTTGCTGACTACATCGTTCCCACGGCAACAGTGAAGGCTTTTCCCAACCAGAAACCATGGGTTGACAGAAGCATCCGGAAGGCAGTGAACGCCCGCACCGCCGCTTACAACACTGGACTGAACACTGGCGACATGAGCGCTTACAAAGAGGCGTCATACTGTGTCCGGCGCGCGGTGAAGGAAGCCAAGCGCCGCTACCAGGAGCAAGTCGAGTCGCACTTCCAACGGAGCGATGTGCGCCGAATGTGGAGCGGACTGCGCACCATCACGGACTTTAAAAGTATGAACACCGTGTCCACACGTGCAGGCTCAGATTTCGCCAACGAACTAAATATGTTCTTCGCCCGCTTCGAGGATAGTTGTGCTAATGCTAGCCATGCGGCTAACGAAGTCAGTAGCCAGCTGTCGGAGCGCAGTGATGTCATCACCATCGCGGAGCATGATGTGCGCAGGGCGCTACAGCGGGTCAACACAAGGAAAGCGCCAAGCTGAGGGAACTGGGTTTGAACGACCGCCTGTGTGCCTGGGTGCTCAACTTCCTCACAGGCAGGCCACAGGTGGTGAGAGTTGGTGGCTGTGTCTCCAACATCACCCTCAACACAGGAGCGCCTCAAGGATGTGTCCTAAGCCCCCTGCTCTACACCCTCTACACACATGACTGCCTGGCCGCACACAGCTCCAACTCGATCATCAAGTTCGCAGACGACACCGTCATGCTGGGCTTCATCTCCAACAATGACGAGACACAGCTTACAGAGAGGACGTGGAGAACCTGACATTGTGGTGCCAGGAGAACTGCCTCCAACTGAACATCCGCAAGACCAAGGAGTTGGTGGTGGACTTCAGCAGGAGTCAGCAGCGGTCATATACCCCCCTCAACATCAAGGGGACTGCAGTGGAGAGGGTG
>JBBPCZ010056000.1:0-12640 GCA_037974445.1 Brycinus macrolepidotus | reverse complement strand
TTTTTTCTGTGCTGTCTCTCTTTGTTTGTTTGTATATATATATATATATATATATATATATATATATATTGTATAAGGAGGATTTGCTGGAGCTTTTAAAAGGAGGGATGTAAAGAAGAAGCTTATAAAGTTAAGCAAATATTTTAAAAGCAAATACTTTAAATGTGAGAAAGAGACGTTTGCATTTATTAGACAGATAAACGTTGTAGCTAATGAGGCGTGAGAGATATGTACAGCTCATCTGGGGTGTGCTAGTACTGTAGGTGCTGAAGTTTGAACTAGTGTTTGAGCATTATTGATATTCCGGAAAGTGACACAGATAAAATTATATTGCCGAAGGCAGATTTTCTGAGAGATGTGGTACAGCGTTCAGGTGCAATTGGTGGGCAAGTTCAAGTGTGCGAGTTTGAATAATGTAGTAAACTGGTCTTTCTTTTTGAAGGTGTGGCGCTCTGAGCCTGCTCTGTATGGAAAGAGAATCATCTGTCCTGATTGTAAGTGATGAAATGTAGAAGTATGCTCTTTTACTGGCACCACTTACAGACACACTCATCATATATCACTCTCACAGATACTCATAGGAGATGGGGTCTCATTTCTGCCGTTTCGTTGGCCCTCCTGGTCACTGTAACAACCATGGGATTCCTTGCCTGCATTTTGATCAGAAAGAAGACATCAGGTTAGTTCCAAAAGCTACATGAACTCACACGCTTTTGTGTGTTCCTTTTCCTTTGTTCCCTTGTCTTTTATCCCTGCTTTCCTCCTTTCCTATGTGAAATGCCACCAAAATGCTACAGAGGTTCACAAAAAAACACTACATGCATTTTCTATCAGTAAAAATCTCCTAACGAAACAATTATGAATAAATAAATAAATAATAAACAGTAATAAAACATTATAATTACATTTTCAAAATCGTCTGAAAAGAGTAAATAATCAAATAATAAAATATGTAGTAATAAAAAATAGAAAAAAAAAATCAATCAGCCCTGTTAATAGTATATTGACATAAGTGGTACGCAAGTACGCGTGCGCGGGATGTACAGTGAAATGCGCGGCAGTTTTCAATCTTCACGGCGCAAAAACATGCCTAATTTGAGTAACTTCATACTGGATCTCTAATTACCACCACTCAGGTAAGGAAAACTTTAAAAAGAAAAATAATAATTACGTTTTAAAATAGGGTTCCTGCCGGTCCGCGGAGCCTTGCTTCTGCACCAATCAAAATTCAGTCAGATCGGGTCTGATCTCAGCGCTTCTGTCACTGCGTGTCCCGCCCCGCCCCGCCCCCTCGACTTCACGGCCCGCCCGGTACGAGACCCGTTCGCCCGGGTTGTGCTTGGTTGTTTATACAGGGCCCTGCAGCCCAAAGCCTGACATGACTTTTTCCATAGGACAAATAAGTTTGAGTTGTAATGGTTCCAGCACTCATGGTGAAGTGCAAAATGTTTAGTTTTGGTGCATACCAATTCATTCATATAGGTACTCATTAGAGGACTACAGCAAAAAACTAATGTCAACCCCTGATAATAACCTTTTTTCTCTGTCTTCAGTGTGGCGCTGTGCGGAGAGAAAGCCTTTGTTGCTGGTTTGTTCCTCTGATGATGCGGCCCATGTGGCGGCTGTGTGCGCCCTGGCCTCTGGCCTGCAGGAGGAGCTTTGTTTGGACGTGCGTTTGGCCCAGTGGGCACAGTGCAGCACGCAGGCGTCTGTGGCCGAGCTAGGACCTGTACCATGGTTCTACGGTCAGTACCAGGAGGTGCAACGGGCAGGAGGCATGGTACTACTGGCCTGGAGCCTGGAGGCCCAGCAGGCATTCCTCCAGTGGAAGGAAAGAGAAGGGAAGGAGGAAAGGAAAGGTAGTTGGTGGAGAGGGAAAGTAAGTGATAAAGAGAAGGATACAGCATGGAGCAGTGCACAGCTAGAGGACCAGAAGGATAAGCAAAAAGACATAAGGTTGGAGAAAGTAGAGGAGATGTCTTCTGTCAGGTCCCCATTGTTTAATGCCACCCTCTCAAGTCTGTGGGCGGGGCTTCACAGCAAGAGCTGTGGCCAAAAATTTGGATTGGTTTGCTTCTGGGGCCTTGACTGCAACAACCACATTCCCGAAGACCTCAGGGAGGTCCGAAGATACTGTCTCCCCCGGGACCTCTCCAGCCTGATACATGAATTGGACCTGAACGATGGGAGCCTTGGAGGTGGGGTCAAAGAAGTGTCCCGAGGCTGGTGTTGCTGGCCCCGCCTTTTCTCCAAAGCTCTGTCTTTCTGGCTTTCACAGAGACTTGCTCAGAGACTGGCCGCATGGCTGCCTCAAACAGACTCCGAGCAAGACAGGGAGAAGTCCAAGTCCAAACATAAGACAAAGACGTTTAAAAAGAAGGGAAAGAAGAAAAGAATGGGGAAATAAACAGGATAATTTCTACTTCTATGGAAAAGTGGAAAGGTAAAAGAAAATGTAACTGTTTCAACTTTTGACTGAATCTGGCAGGTATTCGTCACAATATACAGTGTTCACTTTGGTTCTTAATTATTTCATACCTCATCAGTACCTCATACTGAACCCACAGTGTTATGGACTCCTTTCATCTATCTAGGAAGATTGATTGAAGGCCTGAGACTGGTTGGCTAGGCAGCGAGATTCTGGACTACTCATCACTACCCATCCTCAAACACAAACCTTCTTGCTGTAAAATACATTGAATGAAATTCAGTGTATACACATATTAAGTGTTGACTACATCAGTGCATCTTTATTTCTGAGCAACGGGTGTTTTGTATAAAAACAGGGCAAACAGTGCAAAAAACAATGCAAATAGTGCTTACTTGCTCTTTGTTGAATCACTGACATCAGTTTTATTTCTGTCCTATGTGTATGTAGGCTTAGAAAGACAAGCAGTTATGTGGCATCAGCATCATTACACATTTCTTTTGTCAATATGAAATAATATAAATTAAGTAAGTAATATAACGTCTAATGAATTGTTGCCTTTTGCATTACTTTTACATCAAGATATATGTGTTATTTATTAAGCAAGATAATATACCATGTTGGCTTCAGAACAGGTATTCCAAAGTGCCAGAGAGTGTAGAAAATATTTGTTTGTTCTTCACAGATGTCATTTTGGGTAGACAAAAGATGCATCATACTACTACAGTAACCTTTTAATCCATAAACTACCTAACCTACACATGCAACAAGAACTGACACACAGACACATAAGAAAATCTGTTACTTTAAATAGCAGGCTTGCCTTTAAGCAGCTTTACAGAAATGGGGGCCCAAACCCTGAATGAGTACACAGAGAAGAACCAAGACTCAAAAAACCTTTTCTTCTCTTGAGGAGCAGAGTTGAAATATGATAAAAGACATATTCACTGTGGGATTAAACAGAGGAACTCAAATCAAACAAAGAAAATATCTAGATGATAAACTAAAGATAAGCTAGTGACCATGTGGGTAAATGGATGGAGGGATGGATTGATGGGTGGAAAAAACTACAGAGCCCAAGTGAAGACTTTAAACGCCCATGTCAGGACAACTGGTTCAATAAAATGAGAGTGGAAAGTTTATTGAACAAATGGTCTTTGGACAGGTGCGTCACACAAGATTTCTCTCATATTAATGATAAGGAAGTTAAGAGAGCAGCCAGCGGTCCCTTGATAAGAGTTGCGGGAAAGCTGTAATTGCCAGCAACATTTTTGCAACAGTATTAATGTTTTTAATATCATCATTATTATTCATTAGTGGCAGGTGAATACTTTTCTCTATCAGTTTTGTTTTTTAAACATCTTTGTTTATACTTATGAGTTTGAGTTTGTTTATACTTATACTTATTTTGAAAATACAAAGTGAAGATATGTGTGTAAAGTGGATATTTGCCCTGGAAGTATATTTAATCACAAAAACAAAAGTGTCTAAACATTTGCTTACCCTCACGTATTCAAGATACCAAACTGTTTGTAGGTCACTATTTAAATTTAAGCAAATTTGTGACGCTTACTGTGTTAAGGCTATTGAACAAAAAGATCTTTTTTTTTTCCTTTTTTATCTCACCCCTCTCACTAAAGTGTGTTCACACGACGGATGTGGATCCAATCTGCTCTTCTGAGGCTTCTTGGGTGGGGGGGGGGGGTTTGAGTCACGCTGTCATTAAAGCAAAAAAAGGGAAACTAAGAAATTCATGGAAATATTTCAAAGATTCTTCTTTTCACTTCAGTTATTTGATAATTGTTTGATAAATGGTCTGATTGTATAATTTGGGATGAAAAATGTTACGTTAAATTAGAAAAGAATTCAAAAGAGAAGGAAATACCACTGTAAGCGTTTACAGCAACAAGTGAAAAGCAAGTCTACAACTTGCAGGGACAAGTCTGGAGTTCAGCCCGCCTCTTCCCTCCCACCACAGATCATGTATACAGACAGTCCTTGCTTGCCTATCCAGGATACAAGATCATGAACAAGTGCTTATTGTATCCAGTTAATTGAATTAACACATATTTAACATGGGTTTATGAACTACATTTCCCAAGAAAACAGAGGTGCAGTACTCTGTCCTGAGCAAGAAATCCGACAGACCCCTCTCTCCCATGCCATTAAAACAGCAAGTTATCAGATAACCCGAGAGACAGGTCTGAGGGAGTGAGGGAGTATCCACAGGAAGTGCATTACACAATGTGACCAAACGTCTAAACATCTATAAACAAATGGGATGGGCTGCTTTTTGATAGAGGTGCGAAGGATAAGTTAAAAAAAAAAAAAAGGTACGGGAAGTTTTCCTGTCTTTGTGTGGTAAAGGATGACTTCATTTGAAACAGTTCCTGGTGGAAATGCTATTAAAATCAATGGTAAAACAAAGCCAAAAGTAATCTTATTACAGTTCACATGCGAAAATGATTTTATGTATTTTGAAGGTTATGACTAAGAACAGATTAGAAGAATCTCAGGGAAGGAGGTTAGAGAACATCTCTCCATTGAGCTTTAATTTAAATTTAATTTTTGTATCTCTTACACACACTGGGTCATTTAGAGGTGTAACGATACAGTCAGCTCTCGATTTGATTTGATAAATGATTCAGTTCTCACAGTTCAAGACACTTACAATATAGTCAAAAAAGCAAGACAGAAAACAATTCAGTGCTCAATGCACAATATTAGAATTAAAGATGAATGAAGAAATATTATGAATGTTTAAAGTTCTAGCACTATTTACTGTTGACTATTTACTATTTACTATTGAGAGCACACTATGCTTAAAGTAAAAGGGGAAGAGTAAGGAATTCTGAAATTCATGTAAATATTTCAGAGATTCTTCTTTTCACTCAGATAGGGATGTTATATATATATAATATGGACAAACATATTGAGACACACCTCTTAATTACTGAATTCAGCTGACCTCTTACTTCCAGTGAAGGGCAATCTTAATCTTAACGCCATGCTTCCAACTTTGTGGAGCCAGTTTGGGGAAGAACCTTTTCTATTCCAGCATGACTGTGCCCCAGTGCACAAAGCAAGCTCCATAAAGACATGGTTGGATGAGTTTGGTGTGAAAGAACTTGACTGGCCCACACAGAGCCCTGACCTCAACCCCATCCAACACCTTTGGGATGAACTGGAATGGAGAATGCGAGCCAGGCCTGCTCGTTCATCAGTGCCTGACCTCATAAATGCTCTACAGAATGAATGGGCACAAATTCCCACAGAAACTCGAAAATCTTGTGGAAAGCCTTCGAAGAAGAGTGGAAGCAGTTATAACTGCAAATGGGGGACCAACTCCATATTACAGTGTTTATGTACTATGATGCAACTGACTCCGTCAAAACATGGTGACCACTTTGTGGCTGAGCACATTTATTTGAATAGCTTCAGCCCCCCCGTTAGAGATAACATCCACTTCACTGCAAGACAGTCATGTGGTACTTTCCCTGCTAGATTACAACACCTTCACATGCATCCACTTTGAGCAACGGTAGAACTTATGCAAATTCTTCCATGGAGGGTGATAAAAACGTTGTTGAAGTTTTGCAACATGGTCACTGCACATTTGCCTAAGCATAGGTTCACCCATAGAAGATGGGTGAACCTATGTGACTCTGCCATGTGATTTAAACCTACAGGCCATGCATAACAGGGCTGGAATCATTCTCCATGTGCAATACACAAAAATTACCTTACAGGTATAGTCAATGCATGTTTTGTTTGTATGCGTTCAACAAAATAGCAGTGGAAGCTGTGGTGATCTGGGCTATTCTAGCATGCCAGTCAAACAAAACAACTAAAATTGTTAGGTGTTAACTTAGCTTGGCAATGATTTTTTCATTGACCCAAAGAGACACAAGGAATGAAAAGACACCACATGAAAGCACTTAATTGTACTTTTTAACTGAACAAAGAATCCATTTTTATTCATCTCTCCACTTTTGCCTCAGTGTAAGGTCTAGCATTTTTGGGATTCTTTGTGTCATCATTACTGCCGAACCAAACCTGTAAGAAGTATGAACATATACTGCCAGTCAGCTTAAAATGTTACTTGCTTACTTAAAAAGTGCTTTATGCATGTTTATGCAGCATCATCAAGATTGTGTTAGCATTGCTGCTAAACAAATTTGATAACTTGTAAATTAATTTAGTTTAAAATGTAACTTACCCAAAAGTATCTTACATACACTACAAAAGTGCTGATTCAAGTTTAAATTAAATCAAGATTATCTTTACATATTAGCATCCATGTAAGCGTACTGGTATGCATTCAAAAGGACTAGCATACTTCAGGTTAGCATTTTGTTAAACAAAACCTGTAAAGGTGTTGATAACTTGTAATGGATTAAAAATAACTAACTATCGCTCCACTTTCACTGAAACAGTTCTAATTCTGACTTAAGTTAGCATAAAATAATCTATGCCATGCTATTTTTTTTTTTGCTGATGTCTGAAAGTAGCTATCCTGCTAACATTACTGTTAAACAAAAAAGCATAATATACTCAAAAAGTGCTCAAAAGGTACCATTTAACTTTTAAAATGACGGTTCCAGCCCTAAATGAGCTCAAAACACTTTTCAGTATCTAAACTATTATATTTTACCCAATAGCCAGTCCAGCACAAGTCTGAAGGCTGTAGGCCCGGCGGGCTTGTTATTGTGTTCCTTTTTTATTAACTGAGCAGGTATTTTCACTGATAGTCAAAACTGATGTGCAAAATTGAGGTTTTGCAACATGGTCACTACACATTTGCCTAAGCTCAATAATAGAAAATGACTGAACCTATGTGACTCTGCCATGTGATTTAAAGTTACAGGCAATGCATGACAATTCAATTAAGTTCAATTTTTTTTATATATCGCTTTTTACAACCAATGTTGTCATAAAGCAGCTTTACAGAATCCAGATTCATTGCGATATCATCTGAGTGGCCGTACTCTGAGATCAACACAATCACGTGCCCTGTCAGTTCCCAGGACCAGATTAAAAACCTGAGGTGACCGATCATTTCAGTGCGTGGCCCCTAGGCTTCCACCGTCACTACGCTCAGCTCCATCTATTGAATCTTTTAAAAAGCAACTCAAAACACTTTTGTTTAAGCATGCATTTGGGTAGCCATATATTTTTATTTTTGTAGCTTTACTTCAATTGTTAACTTGGATGTAAGATAGACGTGAGAGCACTCAGAGACACCGGCGCACGTCCACTCCACCGTCAACTAACCTGAATGAACGTGAAGAGTGGTGGGATGGTAGCACCAGCATCCGAGTTTCCTTGAATTCTCTGTGCCCACCACCTCCCAGCCTTACACCCTTCATCTTATGGGAAAAATTAATAAGCAGAAAGCCTAGCTAAACAAGTAGGTTTGCAGCCTGGACTTAAAAACAGGGCTGGAATCATTCTCCATCTGTAATAACACAGAATTATCTTACAGGTATAGTCAATGCATGTTGTGCTTACATGCATTCAACAAAATAGCAGTGGAAGCTGTTGTAATCTGGGCTGTTCTAGCATTTTTGGGATTCATGGTGTCATCATTACTGCTGAACCAAACCTGTAAGATGTATGGACATATACTGCCGTTCAGGTTAAAATGTAGCTTCCTTGCTTAAAAAGTGCTGATTTAGGCTTTATAAATCTTTATGCAGCGTCCCCAAGATTATGTTAGCATTACTGCTGAACAAAATCGGAAAAAGTGTCAATAACTTGTAAATAAATTCAGTTTAAAATGTAACTTACCCAAAAGTATCTTACATACACTAAAAAAGTTTAAGTTTAAATTAGCCCAAGATTATCTTTACGTAGTAGCATCCATGTAGGCATACTGGCATATATTCAAGAGGACGAGCATACTTTAGGTTAGCATTTTGTTGAAAACAAAACCTGCAAGGGTGTTGATAAGTTGTAATGGATTAACAATAACTAAGTATTGCTTCACTTTCACTTAAAAAGTTCTCATTTTGACATAAATAATCAATGCCATGCTATTGTTTTGCTGATGTCTGAAAGTAGCTATCCTGCTAACATTACTGTTAAACAAAAAGCATTATAATTCACTCAAAAAGTGCGCAAAAGGTACCATTTAGCCCGGCGGGCTTGTTATTGTGTTCCTTTATTATTAACTGACCAGGTACTGTCACTGATAGTCAAAACTGACATGTGCAAATGAGGTTACTGAATGGAGAGACTGTTAGGGATTCCCAGCACAGCGCTAGTAAGCTAGCACATCTTTCCAGGCTAGCAATTAATCTCACAAATCATACCCTGACCGGAGTGTTGTTTTCTTTTCATAATGCAGAAAGGTGTGTCAAACCCTTAGGAATGTGCCAACAAATTTCCAGCCAACACCGCTGACTAGAATGATGTAAGAAGAATGACTTTAATATGTTTTGTCTGATAAACCTACAAGCAACTGTCTGGGTAGTCCTTTCCAGTCGCTGGAAGGACAGAATAAGAAAATAGCCCAGCCATCGCCAACAGCCAAAACAGCCATGGCACAGCTGTGGCACAAACCTGACCTATCGCAGATTTGAATGAACGATTTTAACAGGATTGCTATGTAGCCTGTCAGGATTCTGGGCAAGTTTCACGCATGGTGATGATAAATTATGCTAGACAGCCTTTCACCTAGCAAGCACATTCGCACTCACACACATTCGCACGCCTTCACACCAGGGCTATTTTCTGGCTAGGAAGGTAAAGTTGAATGTTTGATGGATACACAAACGTGCTTTAAATTCAAAATGCCATTATATGAAAATAATGAATAATAAACATAACAGTATGAATACTTTATTATGTTGTTGTATTCTGTCGGAATATTAAATTAAACAATGAACAATGAAAATTAAAATATCATTAAACTTAAGTAAAAATAATTTCAGTCAGTGGAGGAATCTTACATTGCCCTTCTATCCATCACTGGTGGTACACTTTGTAAAAGCCCAGCATCTGATAAACATTCAACAGGACAGCATCAAAAACTAATTACTAATTTAGTGTTTTTTCAGGATGCCATGCTGATTACAAGTCCAGGCAGAAGATTTATTCATTCTCTGCAGATATTTCCACACAAATCTGCTCTAGCCAGCCTTTTAAATCTGGGAAATGAATATTTAAAGGGACTCTTTTGTTGACTGGTGCAGGTCTCTGTGTTTAAAATGCAGTGTTAAAAATAAAAGAGTCAACTATTAGTTTTAAGGAAAAAGCAGGAGGTCCGTCTTGCTGGGGAAGAAACATCTCGGCGGATTGTATTAATAAATGGATTAAAAAGCAGGTAATACTTTTAATTTTAGATTCTGTAGAGCCCTGCTCTATTAAACGTTTAAACGTTTCTGTCGGTTCCTGGTGTTTTTTTTATGGAGTGGTTGTGGTGTTTTATCACAATGTAAAGGATCCTAATGCTGTGACAGTATAATGGTTTTTACTCCTGTAGTAGTACCTTTTACTGACTTATTCAGTGCTAAACATTAAGCCAATACTTATTAGGAACTGGTTTTAATGCTAATGTTTTTTAAGAAGCAGAAGAAGAGTCTGAATTAGTTTTACCTGGGAAAGTGGGGTAATGTAATTGTTACTGGTGTTTTTTAGTCCTGTAGGGATCCACCATGTCAGTCATGTTTTGATGTTTTGCTCCATTACGTCAGCTGTGTTTTGATGTTTTATCTTTTTGATGGATTATGATCTACCTGAAAGGTATGTCAGTAAATACGTTCCTTTCAGTTCTGAATCATACTCATACTAGCCGTGGAATGATTTTGCAATGATTTTGTCACTGATCCAAAGAGACACAAAGAAAGAAGACAACACATGAAAGCACTCCAATACACTTTTAACTGAATGATGAATCTATTTTTATTCGTGTTTTCACATGCAAATACTCAATTACAGAGGTTTTTGTTTGGAGGAAATGACAAGTTTCAGTATAACACCAATACCAAAAATGCTGGAATCTATGACTACCAATGAGGAACACTGTCAATAGAATCGGAGTCCACACATGAGCCTAAGTTCACCATACCAATGCCAACCATCAGCTAGAAGAGCGTAACGACCGCCAGCATGGGGTTGAGGCGTTGAGGAGTGGTGTTTGTGATCTGGAATCAACATCAGTTCCTGACCTCACTTCTCCTCTTGAGGCTGAATGCAATCAAATCCTCACAGAAATGTTCCAAGATCAACTGTAAAACATTTTCAAAAGAGTAGAGGCTGTCGTTGCAGCAAAGAGGAACATGCATGCAATGTAAAATGATAGTGGATCTTCTTTACTGTTCTTTACTGTACCAAAAATGGTTTTGCTACTGTTGCAAGTTCTAAAAGCACTTTTTGGTATTGTATATAAATATATTATTATCATATACAATTGATATATATTTAAGACCATGTGTAAGTGAACTGAAATTTCAGCTTTCGGTGCAGGGCTTTCACTCCTGCAGTAAAATGCCTTCCATGAATATTCCAGTTCAACAGGTCCTTCAGTCAAAACATAGAACCTGCTGAACGAAACTCATGTCACAGTGGGTTTTCAAAGCCTCTATTATAATTGCTGTTTCTGTTGCTCATTTGCATGTGCATACCTTTTAAAGGGGATGACCGTGGACTTCGCTATGGCCATTTTAGAATAACTTACATAAATCAACCCTCCAGGTTCTTCTGGAATATTTCAACCCTTAGAAAATTCAAGCACTCCCCACCGCTTTGGTAGGTCTGACCGAAAGATTTTCTCTAATAACATGTAATAATATCTATTATAGAAATGTTGCTATTAGATATATTGTATATAGTCACTCTCCAAAACCAACTTTGCAGGAGAAGAAAAAGAGGTTGTTGACTTTCAATATAAGTTCATGGTCATTTTGGACCATTTCTATTTGGGTAAATGGCAGAGAGAATTTTCAAATTATGTAAAAACGAAAACAAAAAAATAAATGGAGATCCAAAACTGACATTATATAAAGGGGTTCATTGAAGGTTCTTAAGTAAAGACAATGGCTATGTATGGAACCACGATAGCTGAAAGAACCATTTGAATGTTTAAATGGGTAAAAATGGTTCTACATAGCACTAAAAGGGCCGCATACAAAGAAAAACACCACAAAGGATTCTTTGAGCAACGTCATACAATAACCAGTTTGGATCTCTAAAAAACATTTTTGTAAATGAAATAGGTGAGTGTGAAGAACCTTCTAAAGATATAAACAACCGTCCCTTAGGTGCTTTACGAATTTAAGGATTTTTCTTAGAACCTGTACATTGTGTAAACATTCTTTAGCCTGTAAAAAGGTTCTTCACACTCAAAAATCTCCTTTACAGAAATGGTTATTAAAACAACCATTCACTGGAAGGACACAAAGATGATTCTTCTGTGGCATCATATAGAACCATTTTTGCAAAGTGCATATAGATTAAGAAAATGGGAATGTCTCATAACATATAGCAGAAAATCCATTAGCCAGTTTTGCACAACAAAACAAACAAACAAACAAAAAAAACATAATTCTTTCAATAATAGAATATATCATCATGTGAGTAAAGCTCACTCCCAAAAAAAAAAATCTGTGTTTACACCAACAAGCTATGTTTTTTTAGGTACGTCCACCTTGTATCTACACTCACTGTCCATTTGATCAACTCTACTGACCATACAGGAACACCATGTGATGAAAATAATAATAATACGTTCTAGTTATGTATAAGCTTATTTTCTCCAGTTGTTATAAAAATGCACTGTGGAGACAATCTTTTTAAGGACAAATTTGAGCGAATAAAAAATAAGTAATGAATGTCCGAATGCTGTTTTCCATATTTATTTTATTTTATTACAGTATAATTTTTCTCTTTTATTTTAATTGCTTTCATTCTTGCTCTGCGTTTGGATATGTTGGTTAAGCCCTGGGATGGACTGGCCACCTGCCCCAGATGTTTCTCTTCCTTTCGCCCTGTGAGTGCTGGGACAGGCCCTGGTTAAGGACAAATGGCTCGAATAATGAATGACCTTTTCCACAGGCCACATTTTAGATTTATTTTCTTCCCCCAGTATGTTAAACTAAGCTAGCAATTAAGCAGGAACTGTTATTTATACTTCTCTAAGTTTACATATACACATACATATATATTTTTCCAATACACACATCCATATTTTATATTTCTAGATTGTATAGT
>JBBPCZ010055939.1:0-31501 GCA_037974445.1 Brycinus macrolepidotus | reverse complement strand
TGCGACGCAGTTCCTGCAGCATAGGCTGTCTTGAGTTGCGGTGTGTGGAGGCATGGGGAGATTTTTAATAAAACTGATCTCAAAAGTTTAAAATGCGGGATGCGCCTAAAAACGATAAAAGGTAAAATAATGAAATAAAAGCGAAGGTAAATAAAAAGTGAAGCTAAAAGCAAAGCAAAGCTAAAAGCGAAGCGGAGCGATGCGATGCGCGTCCGTCCAGTAGGAGGTCCTTGTTGTGTATGACCCCCTCATCTCCTGGACCCAGAGATGCAACATCCAGTGGGGGCCGACCTGTCAGGAGCTCTGTCTTCGCGACCCAGTTGGGAATTGTTCTAGGGAGTCAGAGGCCCCCGAAGTCGACCAGGAGGCCATTCCCCCACCGTACCGTGACCTGGCGGAGGTGTTTAGTAAGAAGAAAGCGGTCCAGCGACCTCCTCATCGCCCTTACAACCTGGCCATCGGCCTCCTGTTGGTACCACACCGTGGCCGTTTATTTTCTCCATCTGCGGGAGAGTATAAAGCCATGGAGGAGTACGCCACTGACGCACTATGCAATGGTACCATCTGGCCCTCCACCTCTCTCGCTGCCGCAGGGTTCTTTTTTGATAAGAAGAAGGACGTTGGCCTCCGACCCTGTGTCGACTATTGGGGGCAAAACAAAATCACAATTAAGAACTGTCACTCGCTTCCACTGCCCTGGATGCCCTCTCTGGTGCCTCCTTCTTCACTAAGTTGGATCTCTGGAGCACTTACAACCTTGTTCGCATCAGAGAGGGCAATGAGTGGAAGAAGGCCTTCATCACCCCCACCGGTCACTTCGAGAGCCTTGTTATGCCCTTCAGCCTTTGCAATAGTGTTCCAACAATTCATCAATGATGTGCTGCGGGACATGCTAGGCCATTGGGCTTTCGTCTACCTGGACGATATCCTTATATATTCACGCACCTTGGCCGAACATACCCAGCATGTGAGAGCGGTCCTGAAGAGGTTGCTCGCCCAACAACTATACTGTAAGTTGGAGAAATGAGCTTTCCACCAGCACTCCACCACGTTCCTGGGGTTTGTCATCTCATCCCAGGGCGTGGCCAAAAACCCCCAGAAGCTGGAGGCTGTGCATGATTGGCCCCTACCCAAGACACTTATAAATACTATACTCACCATCGTCGACTGGTTCTCCAAGGCTGTCCACCTGGTGGCCCTTTTTGGACTCCCGTCAACCAAAACCACTGCCGAGCTGATATTAGAACACAGAGTGTGCTTCCATGGGTTCCCCAAGGACATCGTTTCATACAGAGGGCCTCAATTCATCGCCAGATTCTGGAGGACCTTCTGCCATCTGATCAACTTCACCTGCAGTCTCTCATGTGGATATCACCCCCGAACCAACAGTCAGACAGAGCAGACCAACCAACAACTGCAGCATTTCCTGAGATGCTTTGTTGCTGATCACCAGCGCTCCTGGACCCGCTACCTCATCTTGGCGGAACTATTCCACAATCTGCACACCTCCTCTGCCGCCGGACTTAGCCCATTTGAGGTATGCCATGGTTTTCAGCCTCTGATGTTTGAACATCAAGAGCCGGAGGTTGACATACCATCGGCCCAACAGTTGGTCCGCAGGTGTTGGCGGCTCTGAATGCCGGCCGGTGTCTCCATCCAACGGGCCAACCAGCGCTACACCCAACAGCATCGCTGGCAGCATCCCCCGGACGATTGTTCCACGTAGGTGACAGGGTATGGCTTTCAACTCAGAACCTCCGCCTGCACACTGAAGCTCACCACACGCTACATTGGACCCCACCACATCTCTCACCGGATTAACCCTGTCACCTATTGGGTCCAACTGACTGCCTCCCTCCGGATCCACCAGTCTGTCACCTCTCCCAGTGGAAAGTTGTCTTTTTCTCACCCATTGTCCCCCTTAGGTGACACCCCCCCCCCCCCCCCCCACCCCAGTGCTTAGTTGACTGGGAGGGCTATGATCCCGAGCCGATTCATCCTCGATCTGTCTCTCGTTCAGGACTACTGTCACCGGGTATCCTCCCGGCCGGGTCCATGTGGTGCCGGTCCTGAAGGGGGGGAGACTGTCACGCACACCAGTTACGTGACCGCCACGAGGAACTGGAAGCAGGCGGGTCACCCGGAATGTAAACAGTTCGGCATTCCGGTGTGTGTGAGAATGCAGATTCCCCAGTGGGAATCTCTGCTCTCTATGTGAGAGCGTTCTTAGAGTAAACTGCGTGATTACCTGCTCTCTCGCGTCTCTACGCGTTTGAGTTTACTGGTCACACTATGCTGAGCTAACAGCCAGGACCAGCCTTTTCCTGACATGCTAATGACAAAAACATTTCCCTGATAGTGATAATGATTTAGACCCAATAAGAAATTTCTCAACAACGTAGCATAAGGTTACTGCCCAGATTATTGTGTGGATGTGTGATAAGGGTGGAGTTATAGAGTCTGATGGCAGTAGGGAGGATGGATTTTCTGTGGCATCCAGTTCATGCTGGTGAGTCTCGTTAAAAGTACTTCTCAGTTCAGCCAACTCTGTAGAGTGGGAGATCATCATTGTCATCATCATAGACAATGTTCTTCTTGCGGCCACAGTTTTCAGAGTCTTAAGTCCCCCCCCCCCCCCCCCATGCTGATAATTGTGCAAATATATCAGCAGCAGGACAGAGAATGTGCAGTACTATAAATGTTTACGTTTATGTTTACGGCATTTAGCAGATGCTCCTATCCAGAGTGACACACATCAGTGCTTAAGTTGTCCACAACTGTTCTTCATATCTGTAAAGCCATATGTAAATCAACATCCGCTTTTAACCAAGTTACTGCTAGCTAAGTTACATGTCTTAACAAACCCTGTCAAAAACAAAAAAGTCAGAGGTTAATACAAACGTAAGGAAAACAGTTAAGAGGGTACGTGCCCAAGGGTTTTTCGTTTTTTTTTTTAAAATACATAGGAAAAGATGTATGAGAGATAAGTGAGAGGACTCATCAGTCACCAATGTGCTCCTTGAAGAGGTGGGTCTTCAGCAAGAGACTACACAGATCTGACTGCAAAAGGGAGTTCGTTAAACCACTGGGGGGCCACGACTGAAAAGAGTCTTGATGCATGTCTTCCTCTTCTTTTGAGCAACGGAGGTTCAAAACGAGCTCTGAGAGGACGAGAAGTGACACACTGCTTGGTCAGTGCTGATAAGTAAAGAGGTGCAAGTCTGTTCTTGGCCTTGAAGGCAAGTGTTAAGGTCTTGAACTTAATGCGAGAGGCCACAGGGTGCCAGTGAAGGTTCCGTAGTAGAGGTGTGGTGTGTGAGAATTTTGGAACATTGAAGACTAACCTCACAGCTGCATTCTGAATCAGCTGAAGTGGTCTCGTTACCTTCAGTGGAAGTTCAGGCAGTAGAGAGTTGCAGAAGTCCAGTTTAGAGATGACCAGAGACTGAACGAGTAACTGTGTAGCTTCAGTGGTGAGAAAGAGCTGGATTCTTCTGATGTTGTAAAGAAGGTATCTGCATGTCCTGGAAAAGTGGTTAATCTGTCACAAGAATGACAGTTCTTCATCTAGTATGATACCAAGATTTCTTACCTTTTTTGAGGGGACGATAACTGAGCTCTGAAAAGAAGCGGTGAGGTCGTGGCTTGGTGATGGACTCCCTTTGATGAAAAGCAGCTCAGTCTTGCTAGGATTCAGCTTGAGGTGGTGGGCCGCCATCCAAGAGGAGATGTCAGCCAGGCAGTCTGAGATGCAGGTTGAGACCTGATCGTCACGGGAGGGGAAAGAGAGCAGACGTTGAGTGTCATCTGCATAAAAGTGGCAGGAAAAGCCATGTGAGGCTATTACATCCCCAAGAGAACCAGCATATAGAGAAAAGAGGAGCAGTCCAGGGACCAAGCCCTGTGGAACACCAGTGGACAATCAGTGGGGCAGACTGGGAGCCTTGTCATGCTACCTGGTACTTCCGGTCATCAAGGTAGGATGCAAACCATTGCCAGGCTGTGCCTGATATCCCAAGGTTGGAGAGAGTAGCCAGGAGGATCTGATGGTTGACTGTGTCGAAGACAGAATCAGAGCAGAAGACAGGTTGGCTGATTCAGCTGCATGAAGTTCTTCGGAGATGGCCAGTAGTGCAGTTTCAGTAGAGTGCGCAGCCTTGAACACAGACTGGTGAGGGTCCTGAAGCCTGTTTTGAGAAAGAAAGATGTTGAGTTGGTTATAAACAGCACGTTCCAGGACTTTGGAAAAGAAGGAGAGAAGAGATACTGTTCTGTAGTTGTTGATATCTGAGGAGTCCAGTGTGACCACTGCAGACTTGAAAGCAGATGGGACATGGCCAGTCGTTAAGGAGCCATGGATGATGTAGGCAATTTGTGGGATTAGATCCAAAGATATCATTTGGAGCGTACTCGACGGGATAGGGTCGGGCGGAGACGTGGTGGGTTTGCTGGACATCAGGAGCAATGACACATCCTCTAGAGAGAGAGGTGAGAAGCCAAGAAACTGGGTGGCATGGGCTGGTCTCTGGCTGGCAGGTGGCTTGATGATTGGCGGGAAGGATCTACCAATGTCATCAATCTTCTCATCGAAGAACATGGTGAAGTCTTCTGGTGAGAGAGCTGGAAAAACAGGGAGAGACGGAGATTTAAGAAGAGAAGAAAAGGTGACAAAGAGCTTGTGAGGGTTGGATGCTGATTCTTCAAACTTAGTTATGTAGAAGGAAGACTTTGCAAAAGTTGAATCAGTGGCAAATTTGGATAAAAGAGAGAGCGATAAAAGGTCATGTCACTGAAGCGTTTTCCTCCATCTTCTTTCGGCTGCTCTCAGTTCCCTTTGGTTACTTCGCAGGACCTCAGACAGCCATGGAGCAGGGGGAGAGATGCACTTCGGTCTGGAAGACAAGGGGCAGAGTAGACTAATTGAAAGTCCCTCAGCTCTGGAATATCCTTCCAGTTAATGTTCAAGGCTCAGACACAGTCTCAGTTTTTAAGTCTAGGTTGAAAACCTACTTGTTAACTCAGGCTTTCTGTAAGTAAGTTTTTCTCAAGTTTGTTGACAGTGGAGGGGGGCACTAGTGTCTTCGGGGTGCTTTTGTGTCTGTGATACCTCGACTCTGCCCTTTCTAGGTAACTTGCACTTTTTACAGTTATAATTTGTACCCTGGGCCCCACCGTGGTGCAATGAGTAGCACTGTTGCCTCACACCTCCACGGTTGGTGTCTGGGTCTTTGTGTGTGTTTGTGTGTGTGTGTGTGTGTGTGTGTGTGTGTATAGAGTTTGCATGTTTTCCTCGTGGCGGTAGGGGTTTCCTCCAGGGTCTCTGGTTTCTCCCACAGTCCAACAGCATGCGCACAAATTGGGGATTCTAAATTGACCGTAGGGGTGTGTGTGCGCCCTGCGTGGGCTGGTGCCCCACCCATGGTGAGTCCCTGCCTCACGCCCATTGGCCCTCCATCCCTTTCTTTCATCTGTCTTGCTTGGCTGACAGGCCTCTGGGTCCCCACCCCTTCCCAGATCTGCCATCGCTGTGGTCCTTTGCCCAAGTGTCATCGACTGGTTCGACTGCTTTGGACTGCCCACGTGCATTCCTACTCCCCCACTAAGGACAATTTTATTCTGCTTTTTTTTTCCTTGCCTCTATCACCTTTGACTTGCTCACTAGGGGCTCAGACTTGGATTCTGTGAAGCTGCTTTGTGACAACATCAGTTGTAAAAAGCACTATATCAGTAAAATTGAATTAAATTGAAATGCATTTTGGGCTGTTTTGTCCACTAGAGGTGCTACATGCATATTCTGCTGTGTATCCACATCCAGGGGTTCTCCCTGTGTTTCATCAAGTCTCTTTGGCAGTTGCTTGCTTGACACTGGTGCTCGCGTTCAGTCAGTGAATGATAATCAACTAATCTTCCAGTATTAATGCTAAAGGCTGACACTAACCCTAAACCAAATCCTAACTGTCACAAAAATGGGTGTTACGCCGGCATAGTATTATTTTTAGAAAGGGCATGGTTTCAGTTTTAGAATGGGAACGTTAGTGTAGAAATGCTAAGCTAAGCTAGGACTTAACCCTAAGAGATGCGGAAAATGCATGTAGCACCTCTAGTGGACAAAACAGCCCAGTAATCCATACGACATATACATACGCGTATACTTATATCTAGGCCTTTTGTTAGCTCTCTTAAACATGTTATCCACATTCAGGGGTAGCCAGATGCATATGCAAAGTAAGTGCCTGCTTACATCCTCTAAGAGCACCTGAAATCTTTTTTGTTTGTTTGTTAGTTTGTTTTTTTGTGATGTTAATGGTGATCATACAGAAATTCAACATTATGTTAAATGGCTGACTAGGCTAATACTAATGATTTAGTCAATTCCTGTTGCCTCTGTCAGAGCTGGTATCACGTTCACTATAGCGGATGTTAACCGAATTTTGATGCAAGCAGTCAGTCAGACAGTCAGACTGGGCATAATACGGAACTGCAGTTTTGAAGACACTGGGGCTAAAAAATTAACCAACAAAAAAGCTGCAAGTGTAGAGAGCTGAAAATAGTAAACTGAGAAATAAAGAAAGAAAAGAATAAGGGATTAAAGGTTTAAAAGGAGATGATAGGAAACAGGCATCTTGTTAACTTTTTAAGAATTTAATTGTGAAGCTAACACCAGCTCAACAGGTGTGCTCCCTCTATTCTTTATCACAGCACAGCACAAGCTCAGATAGGCAGGACAGAAGATCTGCTGCCCTCTAACCCTGAATGTTGGAAGGGCAACAATTCTGGGCTTGCCTGGGATTAGTGCCTCCTGCTGGACTGGTACTAAACATCCAAGAACTGTGGGGTCCTGCATTACTGTTTCCAGAGCCGATGATCTAAGCAACAGATTTCAGGTATCTCAAGATATCAGGTATCTGTGAAGGGAAATCCAGCCACAGACTCATCAGCTGACCAGTGCTGCCAACAGAGATCTGCTCTATAAGCTTGAGGCATCACTCAAAGATGAGGAAGAAGAAGGTAGGCCAGGTGTTTAATCAAATAAAATTGAAAGACTTCATTGTTGACTTCATGGTTGTTTTTTTAAACAACTGAGGAGTCTTGAGGACCAGAGGATGTCTTGCCTGCTTGCTTTTTGTGACCTCATCAATGATCTGCAATTGCCACAGGCAGCTGATGAAGAGGATGCTGAGTTGGTGTCAGAGACTGAACCGGTGATGAGTAAAGAAGCACCAACATTTATAATAACATTTATAATAATCTGTGTAAACTGTAAATTGATGAGGGGCTAGCTGAAGGGTTCACAAAGGCTGAGATTATTAGGACAGTGCTCAAGATAGTCAAACCTGGTACCTTTAAAGGCATACTCATTATCGAAGATAGCCTGATGGTAGCTGGCTAAAGCATTTTCTCCGGGCACACCTAAGGGATAAGAGCAGTATTGCATTGTTTCATGATTTGAGTAACACTAAACAACATGATAAAGTCCACAACGGTTTATTGGTTAATAAAACGTGTTGTTTGCTTCTAAGCAAAGTATAGGATTCCAGTATGACAGCAAGTGTTTGTTCATTCACTTTATCAGGGTATGAATGAGAAATACATCAGACAAGATCTTAAACCTCACATCTCAGACCTTTGTGTTACTAATGACTTCATTCTGGAGCTGATGAAAGGGTCAGTAAGTGAAGACACAAAGAGACAAAATAGGCTGGGTCGGACTCACAGGATAGAAGTATAAGCTAATCAAGCTGCCAAGTGTCATCTCTGACCAAGAGTTTGGAGAGAACTCTTAGCCCTGTATTGAATGCAGCAATAGAAAACACCCATACCTTCCTACTCCTCAGAAAACCGTCAGCAAAGCTAGATGTTAAAAGGAAGTGCCACCAGTGTGTATCATGATGAAATGACCATTGCACACACTGTTTCCAATGCGGAAAAGAGGGACACACAGCCATCACTGGCCTACAGAAAAACAACAAGGGACATTGATGGTCACTAGAGAGAGACAAACCAGTGACCAGACAGAATGCAGGTTCCCCCATCACTGAAAACTTGAACCCCCATCAGTCACTCAACCGACACAGTGTATCCAAAAAAAGCAGGTAACACAGTTGACTGGTGGTAGGTGCATGGTAACTTGTCATCTAGATGGGGTAAAATTTCATATGCTATTGGACAGCGGGGCACATGTTAGTATTGTGGAGAAATCTTGGGTGTAAACAACCTTGCAAAATGTAACAATTCAACCACTTGAAAGTCTGTTATCCACTTAAAGTCGCTACAGCTAATGGCACGGATGTTCTGATGGGTGGAAAGGAGTTCTTCTTGAGATCAGAAATTCCAAACATGGCTCATCAGCATTGTATTTCCCAATGCTTGTAAGTTAAGAAAGATTAAGCAGCCTCTTGCTGGGTTTTAATGTAATCCAAGAGATTATTATGGGGAACAGAGACCAGACAAGTAGCATCAGCTCAGTGGACTTACCGTCAGAAGTCTTGAAAATTCAGAAGTGCAGTGCTGAAACTCTGACATCGGTTGTTAACACAATGCCACTCAAGGATGAAACAGAAAGCTCAGTGGTGTAAGTGGGAAAAAGGGGTGAAATGTTGCATCAGAACTTTCCCTGGAGGAGGAGAGATATTGTTTGAGTCAGATGTGAAAGACCACTTTCGAGATGGATCAGTTGTTCCTGGCACTTGTTGGTGTGACTGCTGGTGCTTCCAAAATCCAAAATAGTAAAAATCAGTTCTGGGATTCATTGAAGAAATTGCAAGAGGCAAACCTGAAAACATTATTCCAACTCTTGAGAAGTCAGTAGACCAAAATAACAATGCTCTCCTTTGCTCCACTCATGTGAGCTTTGCTGTTGATGGATGCGGTGAGGGGAAGGAAATGAACAGAGCTGCCCCCCACACCAGATATGACACTCAAATTTAAGCCACTTGTCATGACCAGGAGGTGGTCCGGCAGATGCTCCATGAACAATCGGTTTGCCCGTGATGAAGGTACATTTACATTTACGACATACATCAGTGCTTTAGTAGTCCACATCTTTTCTCCATACCTGTAAAGCTATACTTAAATCAACATCTGCTTTTAACCAAGTTACTGCTAGCTAAGTTACACACCTTAACAAACCCTGTCAAGCGGCAATCTAGAACAAAGGAAGTCAAAGTGAACAGCAAAATAGCAGCACAACAGTTAAGCAACAGAAGAAACTCAAGCTAGCTTACTAGATGAAGATACAGTCAAGTAGACACCACAAGCACAGACAGGTATTGGATTTTTCCTGACTTACAGTCAAAAATCAACATGACAGACAACACACCTATTCAGAGAAGTTACAACTCTAGGAGTGTGTTCAAAACCTCTTAGACAGAAGGTGGATCCATAGGTCAGTGTCAGCCCATTCTTCTCCAGTAGTGTGTGTGTGCAAAAAAGACAACAGTCTGCACCGGTGTGTTGATTTTTGGAAGCTCAACCAGAAAACATACTGGATCACCATCTGCTGCCTCAGTTTCAGGATCTGTTGGACAGCCTGGGAGGTAATTCATGGTTCTCCATCTTGGACCAAGGCAGTGCGTACCATCAGGGTTTTGTGCGTGAGTAATGAAGACCCCTAACAGCTTTCAGTACACCCTGGGGACTCTATAAATAGGTACAGATTCAATTGGGGTTGACTAATGCACTGGCCGTATTTTAGAGATGCATGGAAGGAGTGTTGGAAGGCATTAGAGATGCATGTTGTGTGCCAAATTTGGATGATGTCCTGTGTTACTCCAAAACATTAGAAGAACACCTCAGATAAGTGTTCTGTCAGATGCAACAACGTGGCATCATGCTCTGTCCAGCCAAATGTGAGCTTTTTAAGAAGGAAATCTAGTACCTTGGGTGACTGGTGTCAGGGAATGGTATCCAGATTGAATTATTTGAAAGCAGTGGTTGCTTTGAAGGATAAGAAACCCTGCACAGTTGGTGAAGTCCACACACATTTTTTGGGATTTCTTAGTTAGTACTAGTCATTTGTCCAGGATTTTTCACAACTGGCAAGGCCTTTTGTTCAAACTCCTCCATAGCCCAGCTGAGTGATACCACAAAATCCCCAAAAATACCAGGGGTAAAAGTCAAGCAAAGAAAGGAGAGACAGGACAGCTTCCTTCCCACACCCCAAGAACCTGGACTACTTAACAGGAGAATGTGGGAGCAAGGTTGGGGGGGGGGGGTGCGCCGTGGTTCGCTACATGAATCATGGTGGCCACTTGTGCGAGTAGAGCTCTATCCGGGCAGGAGTTCAAAGCAGCTGTTTCTATAGGAGCGGCTCACGAGCTCATGCTTAAAGCACTGCCTTGTATTCATCTGAATGAAAAACTACTGCCGTGTCCCAGTTGCACACTAAACAGATTGAGTATATGGTATATTAATGAGTGCCAAAGTTGAGCATCCAACATGCACAGATTCAGTCGATTTTCGAGTATGGTCCATCTAGGAAGATTGTTAATCTGGCAACATCCCTGGGCAGTTATTTCCAGTCATACATGACCAAGCTTTGGAATGAGGAGAAACCCACAAACCCGAAACTGACTAACGGGCTAATGTTTTGAAAACATCACTGGTAAAATCTGTTAAAAATACCACCATTTATTTCTGATTGTTTCTGGACAGAAAAGTCTTTAAGGTTTTTAGCAAGTACACATGTGCCAAATCTCCAAATCAATGGTGATTTTTTCCAACAAGCCTACTGAGTCTTCTTACTGAAAGCTAGGACTTCTTGTAATACACCTACCATGTGGAGAGTTACACGAAAATATTGAGAACACTGCAGATGCTAAGCCCTCTAACAAGGGTTCCAAACTGGCATCAATGTTACATCCACGTTTTCTGTGATAATGTAATTGTACATAACAATAGTTTTAGTTACAAATGTATTTTAAATGGCAAACACTAACTTAAGTCCATAACAAACCATTCCTGGGTGACAGTGCAGTGTAATCAGTACAATCAAACAATTGTTGATGCTAACAGGGGGATGTAATTGGTATTCTCAATTTTATATACAAAAGTATATCCTGGTAATTGGCTTTAGACATCAACAAAGCCCAATTCAGAGGTAGCTCCAAGGTCACCGTTTAATATGATGCATGTTGGCATAGCAACATCTTTTTTTTCTTTGTACTACCGCTTAGTTCAGATTTTGCAGTACATATTTTGCATAGTTGGGGTGCTTTCACACCTACTTTGTTTGGTCCAGTCCTTCAGACTTTTCAGCTTGGACCAGAAAAAGCATTTGTGAAAGGTGTTTCTGATCACGGTTCAGATCAGAGGACCCGGCCTGGTTGAATGAGGTGGTCTTGGTTGGGATCAAACTGAACCATGGTCGGTCTGATAGCAGTGTTAAAACACTTTTTTGGATTGTTATGACTTTCAGACCAATTACAAGAAGCTGACTTAGTTTCTGAGAGGACAAGGGAGAGATGATACAAAAGGACACAAGAGCAGTGCCATCTGACGATAAAGAAACCGTATATTGGCAAAAGAGAAGAAGAGTTTCCTTTTTTAACCCACCAAACTGACAAAACGCCTACATCAGACAAACACCCATCTACAAACCATTGTCCAATACAGGGAGTCCATGTAAGTGATGACAGACGTGTCAAGGAAAGTTCTTTAGTTTGCTTGGAAAACTGCAACATGAAAACATGATCAAATGTATACAGTGTCACAAAAAACACAAGAGTTCAAACCATGGTTCAGACTTTAAGAAGTGAAAATGCCTTCACTTGCATTGTTGAGATCAGTATACTTACTATCAAACTGGAGCACTGTTTATGATGTGAGACAGTATAATGGAGATCCCAGGAGAAGCAGAATTGTCCAACACCACCAACACGTCTAACCCAACCAAAGGGGAGAATCATTCAGCATAATCTGAAATTTGGTCATTTCCAAATGGCAGTAAACTTCTGCTGTTTAGTTATTGTGGGCGAAGAAGTGCAGGAATAGCACAACGTCTAGAAGTAAACCACTGCTATCTCTGCTGTCCATGGCGCAGAAGAAACTGGCCGTGGGTTTGTGGGAGGTGTTGTCGTGGCAACACAGATCTAAAGAGACAGACTACTCTATAGCGCAGCCCAATTCAGGCACTGTGTACACTGCTTCATTTTCATGAGCTCGCTGCTGGCTCCACGTGTGTTTGGCCTCTCAAGCCTCCAGGACATGAATCATAACACAGAAGGATTGAGCGGCTCTGACTCACGCGACAGTGGCCACAAAAACTCTTTACAATAAAAGAATGGCCAGCACCACAAAGAGCAAAAAAGGTTCATCTTCCAAGCCTAGAAACCAGAAGCACCTCAGAAATTCAGCATCGAGCACATTCACCGTGGGAGTCGGACTGCCACCCTTCACCATGAACGATAGTACTCTGTGGAAAAGATTTATGTCTTTCTCCATCGTGGCTGCAGAACTGCCCAGAGAGAAAGAAAAATATTACGCTGAATTAGAAATATGCTTGATGTTTCTCAGAGTAAGACTGATGATTCCACTTCAGAGCTGCAGTATCCAGACGATACCAGTCCAGGCTAGGTGTGCCCTCACACTCAAACTGAAATCATTTGCCTTGTTAGACCACGCTCACTGTCATACTAAGCATGATTCATTCTTTCTTTCTGCAAACTGTCAAAGTGCAGTGACACGCGCCCCTCTTTTAGTTACATCACTGTAGGGAAAAACACTATTAGCCAATGTTTCGAATCTTTTATTCACCACAGCCACCTATGATCGAGTGGAAATCCTCTGCCAGCTCAGAGACCCTCTTTAATAACGACAGGGTACAGAAGGAAAGTGTGTATATTTACACACCAGTCAAAGGTTTTTGCACACACTGAGATTTTCCACATTTGCATGTTACTCACTTAATATTTACTAAAAACACACTCAATATTTTTGCAAACAAATACATTTACAGTATGTTCAACATTTGACTACCTTTATTGGCCAGAAAATGTCATTTTGTCATCTCTACTGACCTATAAAAACCACCTAATATAATTATAATTGTAATGTGGATCACCAGACGAGTGTTAGATATTTAAGGAGCAATTAAGTGCTGAAACAGTTAATGAGTGAATTTAAAGTTAAAGGACAGTCTAGAGTTTGACTCTGCATCACCACACAACCAGTTAATAGGAGTCAGACCTGCACTGTTACAGATTCTTTCATCTTAGAAAGGAAACTTGTTTAATTTGACATATTTTCATTTATAGTTGTTCACTCAACAACTTTCCTGTGTTTAACAAGAATAAAAATTGGAAGTTCATGAATAGACAAGACTTCTTACTCGGCTACGATTAAGTAATAAATGCCAAGATGAGTTTGGATGTAGAATATTGGAGGGGTTTATATGAAGGCATATACTGAGCAAAGCTAAAATTCATTATAATCAATTACAATTCTCGGATGCAAAAAACTGTAGATTCTATGTATTTATAATACAAATACCTTTGCTTTAATATACTTATAAATCACACTGAAGATTTCCTGGAGCACTGAATCATTTCCTAAAGAAGCGCAATTGAAATGAGTCATTTTGAGGTCAGAGATTTTCACCCGTAGTATTTTCAAATAACCACGCCCATCCCTATTCCCACAGAGGCCTAGAACACACTCTGTGAGAGATAGGGAGCACGAGTGAGGGAGCGAGGAGAGATGAGGGTTGATGAGGCGTGAGCGTGGTTCATTGGCTAAATCTGCCCTGACTGCTGCCCGAGGGAGTGCCCCGAGGCCCGCGCTCCCAGGGGCCAGTCCGGCACGGCTGGGAAAGAGGTCAAAGATGCAGCTGGCCCTCCTAACATAAACTCTCAACCAGTCCCTGAAATTCAAGGGCATCACAGCCTACCCGATTCTTTGGAAATTTCAAAACATCAAAAGCATCTAAAACCCACAGACAGAAGAACAAACAGTGCAGGAGTACCATGTGGATCTAGGCCTGACAAGATCTTGACATTTTAGTTGCCTTATTTCAAGATTCAAGATTCAAGATTCTTTGTCACATGCATAGTCATACAACTTATCTATGGTTGCAACTTACAACTATTTACAATTACAATGCCTTTTTGTTCAATGTGTGCAAGTATTAAAGTACCACACTGGCTGAATAGTTCCCAAATGACAAGCTCAGACGTTATTTACCACTGTTGCTTTCGCAAGCCCCATTTCTCAACCAGTAGAAGTGGGACAGTTACTCAACAAAATGGCTTTATTTAAAATAAAAGTTACTTTACATACTTTAATTACTTATTGACTAACTTACTTTGCAGTATATTTTTGATAGTCCCACAGCACTGTTTGCAAACCATACTGTCACCATTAATCACACACTCTTAACAGTTAGTGATGAGGCAGAACAATTAGGACAGTGTTCTACCCCCCTGTTCCTGGGCATAGGGAGGGGCCTTTCAAGCAATAATACTATTCAATTATAACTGAACTATTTGACTACTCTATGTCCAGGCCCCCGTTCATGCTCTGATGTTCATTGTCGTCTTCTTCTGCTGTATAATGGCTGCTGACAAACAGCTTTTAGGTGCATTACCACCACCTTATGCAACAACGCACTGATCAAAATAATGCTAAATATGTTCAGACGATTTCAATTTGAAAAATCTGATGAATATTAAAATATTCGAAAATCATGAACCATCCCTGCGACAGAATTGCTCAATTTAGTGTTCTCTTAACTTGTGAACTATCAAGTCTTTTGTGTCTGAAAGAGAAGAATGACATTTTAAAAGGCATATACCACACATTTGTCCAAATTATTCATTTTTACGTGACATTTATCCATCCATGACATTTTTGTTACTGTGCCTTTAAGCCTGACATACAGTACTGCTAGAAAGTCTGCAAACCCTATAGCTTTGGCTTAAAATAATCAGGTCTTCATCTAAGTCATAAGAATAGATAGAGAACCTAATAAACAAATAACACCAAGAATTCTATAGTTTTGCATTCATTTGTAGGACAAACCGAGTCTTTGTTAGAAGAGTATGTGAACCTCTGGAATGATCAGGGGATAATTTGGGTCAGGAGGTCCAATCAATTGGATGCCAATAAAGAGTGGGTGTGGATGACCCTGAGTGAGCCTTCACTAACAAAGTCTAGCCTTCACCATGTGTTTTTGAATGTCATGCCTCCGTCTAAGGAGGTTTCAGAGGATTTGTCAGTGCATGAATTGTGGATATGTGACAATGCATCATGATTTTAAGCATTCTATTAATTATGATTAATACTCCCACCTCTGGTCTCGTTAGTAGATCATTCCACAACTGAACACAGCCATCACATTTCTTCATTCAAATTTTGTCCAAAATATCGCAAGAATATTGAATTGTGAACCCAGTATCATGAACTGAGTTGAATCGTGGCCAGAGTGTATCGTTACACACCTAACTGTTAGTTCCCTTCTCAGGAGAGCTTCTCTAACCAAAATCACTCCAAGAGCGAGGCACAGAACACTGAAAACACTGAAGAAGAACAGTGTGTATGAAATCACAGTACGGGAGAAAGCCACCACTCTCCTGGAAGAACACTGCTGCCTCTCTAAAGTTTCCTGAGACCACCTGGATGAGCCAGAAGACCACTGAAAGAATGTACGGCAGACTGATGCGGCGAAAGCAGAAGTTAAATGAGAATGTTTGGCGAAAACCTGCATTTCAGCACAGGGACCTCGTTCCAAAAATCGCTGAAGCAGTCCTGTTAGGAGTAACAGGCCAAAATTCCTCTAAGTCAATGTCCGGGACTGATCAAAAGTTATGAGGAGGGGTGGAGGGATGGGAAGTGTCACACCACATACTGAAAGGAGAGGTTCAACAAAGACTTTTAATGCTGGATCACTTCATTCTATAAATGAATGACTTCTGTTCTGACTGGCTGTACTATATTGTGCAAAAAAGTCCCAGCCAGAACATAGTGACCTGTATTTGATTATTGGAAGAATGTTCTGTGACATTAATTGCAATGATCCTTTAGCTTCCATGAAATTTCAACTTTTTTCCCCTAAGTCTACCGGGGGCAACTGGAGGCCTGGCAGTTAGGGAGTTGCCTTGTGTTGCCCTGTTTTTAAAGGCAGAACTGAAAATGAGTATTCAAAGTCTGTAAAGTGCTGTTTGGGATATTTTTCTGTTTTCCATTATATTGCCCCTTAAAAATCTCATACATTGTCTATGCTGGATTTGTGCTCCATGCGTTTTTGTGAAAAGACATGAGAGACACATTGTTTTGGGCACGCCCAGGATCTGGTTTCCCCAAACGCATCCTAGCATCTTAATTGTCAGGGACAGCGTTCAAAGTGATGACCTCAAGTCTCAGGACGATGTTTGTGATACGGTGCTTTTGGGGCAAGTCGGCTCAGATTGTGACAAATAACAGTCATAAAGGTGCACATTAAGGGAGACTATCGAGTTCCGGCACCTTTAGGACCTGAAATATAGCCAGCTACCTCAATTGAGTGTGCAATAAGACAGAGTGGTCTTGTCTTGGTTGTGGGCATCTGCAGGAGCAAACGGTCTTTTGGGTTTACGGGGGAGAAAAGCAATCAGGAGAAAATGGCTTTGGAGCACACGATCCTGCCAGTAAACAGGAAGCAGGAGAGATAAAAAAGATGGAAGCAAAGGCCGGGGGGCATTCTGCAGCCCTGCGCCCTTGCACTCACTCGTTCTGCCTCCCTCACTTCATTTAGCATTCAGGAGTTCTTTATGTAATTGCGACTACCCAAGCGCTGACAGACGGTGGAGAGGAGGGGGTTACGTAACATCTGTTTCCGACACGAGCATCATATTTTCTGAGGATGGGTCTGCGCAATATCTCCCCAAATTAGCATACTGATAGTTTTTTTTTTATTTTCAGGGCAAAATACAGACGTCACCACTTTAATTGCTGCTGGGTGGGCTCGCTAGATTTGAGCTGAAATCATAACTCGCAGCTGGGGCCACAGTTGTGAGCGGCCCCTAATTAGCCTATTTATCAGGGGGAGGGCACAGAAACACAACCCACAGTGGGCATTTGTGAATTAGCTTTGCAAACAAAGCCATGGCATAAATATTTCCAAAAGGGCAGAAAATGACCAGAAAATAGCTATTCTTTTATACGCAGGCCTACTTTTCCAGAAGTCGAATGAGCTATGTTAAGCCCACGAAGATTAATAGGGTACTTAGTGAAGCATTAGAGTCAGGGCTCTATTGATCCTCACTCAAATGACCGCCAACTTCAAGAGAACGGAGCCAACACACTCCAAAATAGCCTCGCGAATCCACGAAAGACAGGATCCAGGACAGCTTACAAACACTCATGGCCAGAATCACCTCCCGCTCTAACAGTACCATGATGCTGTGCTGGTAATTAAACACCTTGATCACCTACTGCTGCACCTACGACGGCGCGTAACTCATCCAGGAAGCCTGGCAGAAATTAACAGTGCCAGCAGGAACCAGATTAAAAAGCAGGTTTGAAAAAATCATGGACAGTAAGGTCCTGGTGCAAGCCAACTGATCAGACGTGCAAATGTAACACACCATAATCTCACCTAGCTCAAAAGAACCTCATACACAGATCAGATCAGTGAATAAAATGTTATTCTACCAATCAGGATTAGCAGATTACAGATTTAAAGGGCACATATTCTGGAAAACTGAATGAACTTTTCCAGACAAAAGTGTAATGTATTATAAATGTAAGCTTTGCCATAGTTTGAAAATGCACCGTTCACTTTCCTGTCGATACAGTGCAAAAACAGACTGTTTTCAATTCACTGTTTTTGTGATGTCACAAAAAACAATATGTTTACATATATATCTTCCTGCTCAGACTACAAAAGCCCATTCACACTGAGTATTTCAGCTTGGTCTGCTTTTTGAACGAAACACAATACAGGTCAGACAATCAGAACAGAGCTTGTTTATATATATATATCAGTCTGAAAGATATGGAAAAAATACAAGAAAAGTGTAGGATGTGGGCCCAAAAGCAAGCGACTGGCTAAAAACTGAGTCAATTTAAGCTTCTCTAAAGAGTTTGAAGGGGCAGGAGTGTCAGGACATCCCATCTGGAGTTTCGAGTATAAAAAGTAATAATGTTGTCTTTGTTCAAAAAACCAAGGATAATAAAAATCACCCCAAAAAAAGTAATAAAAATGAAAAAGTAATAAATTGTCCGTTGTCAAATTTAGCTACAAAGAAGTTGAAACTGGCCATAAAAATCCACACTCAGTACATTTTACAGCTAACACACTGATCAGCATGGAAGACCTAATCTACCGACAGTTACTGCCATACAATAACAATACAGCGTTTCCCACAGACCTGAAACAAACCTGGGGGGGGATTTCTGACACGGATTTCTGAACTTTTATTTACTTAATTGGCTATTCGAATACAATATAAAATAAGGGACGGGAAATCCTAGAGAAGCACCAGTTGAAACAGGTATTACTGATGAAAAATAAACATTTCCAGTTCTTTTAGAAAAATTAAAACAATTACAATTTGTTCAAATGGGACAAAATATACTTGAGAAGCTATTGATATACAGTGGGTCTACCTGGTATAATGTATGGGAAACACTGAAAAAAACACAAAAACCCAAGAAGAAATCTATCAGAGAAAACAAAGCTCGCAGGTGACAGGATAGCTTGACTAAAACACTCTAATCGTTTTAATTACATGACAGAGTTCGGAATGACAGCTGTTCTTCTGCTAAGTTCATTGTGTTTTGAGGAAACTCGCAGCAACAGGCAGGCTAATTATTGGGTTATGGGAACCAGCATCCAACGACCTTAATGCAAATCCTTGTTGTACAGTCCCTCCACACTCAAATCACTTACAGGTTCGGATTTCTCAATCGTGTTACTTGTGATGGAACTGGCATTGGGATCAGGTCAATATTACCTTTAAAAAATGCTGAATCGGATATCAAGAGGCAAGAAAAAGAGAACAAATCAAATCCAACCCAACCCTGTAACGAATCTAGCTGGAAGCAGCACACACTCACATTGCGTGCCATGTTGTCAGCCATGTGTTTCTTCCTGTGGGGCATTAGAGTGAGTAGTTTGAGTGTGATAACCTACTTTTGGTCAAACTCATTCACTAGGCCGCAGACTGCACATGGGGCCTTGGCGACGGCGTGGTGCGAGTTAGTGGGCGTCAGACTGATGACCGCTCGCAGGCTTCGTTGACTAACTGAGCCCTCCCGGCCTCACTGTGCTTTCCCACAAAGAATATGCCGCATGCTTGAGTGGACTGAGTGGGTTTGTCATTCGGGCTGGTTCATATCCAGTGGAACCGGCTGCTCTGCTGTTCCCAGGGCAAACACTCGTCCCCCTCTTGGACCCTTTCCCAGAGCACTCGCCTACCTGGTAACGGCGGAGCAATTTCAAAACGAAATGATCCCCATCACAAGTGAACCGTGGTGAAGCTGTCAGGTATTGTGATGCTTAGACCCTGAACACCATGCCTTGCTTCAGTGGAGCGCTGGACTAAAAACTTCTTAAAACTAAGGACAGGAGCATGCACTCATTATAGCACACATACATATCAACCCTACAGCCTTAGGAGTGGCCTGTGCCTTTGTTACTACAGGTGTTTGCTCTTAGCAGAGCATCATAAACAAAGGGCGTGGACCCAGAAGTGGACACTCGCAAACAGAAACCAACTTTCAATGAAACCTCTCACGAAAAAGACAGAAATACAGGAATTTCTGCAAGAATATTATCCTATAGGGTACTATAGGCTCTTACATCAGTAGACTACCATCACAGCACTGCAGCATTATTTGTAAGAGGTGAATAATATTAGAGATTACAACAGAAGAGGCATATTTTACTTTCTTAAATCTCAGATCTAGTGGTGCTGTAGATCTTTTTGTAAGGATCCCCATCATCTGGAGCTGCCGGTGAGTGAACAATGCACGCACGCACACACGCGCGCGCACGCACGCCACTCCTCGTGCATGTGTGTGAAGGGAGGGGCACACATCGAGGATCATTGCCTGAGGTTTGCCTTCATCACCCCATAAGGACAATAGTATTTTGTGACAGCCAGGGTCTAGTGAACTTAAGAGGAACCACCACAGCCAAGCCAGAGTCTGTGGGGGGGTAAAAGCCTCCACCAAGCTGGGCTACAAAATCAAGTTGAAAGCTGAAGAGCAACTCATGATCCTGTCCTTCACCAAGAGGCGTCGAGGGGGAGGAGAAGATGGCTGGCCAGCATGAACTTACCACCATTCCGAGATCCAGAGGGGTGGGCTCGGGTCTGAGAGGGACCTCCGTTTTCAGATCTGGCTCCCAGCGTTTGCTTTTGGTTCCTCGAGCTGCTCCTCCACCTCCTCCTCCTCCTTCTTCTCCTTCTTCTTCTCCTCTGGATGGCCACATCAATCGACCTCCTGCTCACATGACGGAACTTACACTCGCGTGCTCATCTCCAGAGAAGGAGGAGCTGGACCAGGGCTGGAGACATACAGCTCTTCAGACAAGAGGAGGGAGGAGGGAAGAGGGAGGCGGGAGGAGGAGGAGATACCAGACCAGTCCCTGGTTCCAGGGTTCAACGCTGCATGATGATCACCAGGAGCTCCAGCGCGCCCCCCTTTACAAACCGAGCCCTCGTAGATCACGATCTGTGTGGGAAACACCAGAATAAGACCCTCAGAAGGTCCGATGCGCTCGACTAGAAGCCTCCAGCCCATGTGTGCCCTCACATCTTCACCATCTCCACACCTCAGCCAATCCGGAGCCACCTCGGGATTCTTCGGCCCGCCTCAAAAAGGACCTCCCACTGGGGGCCAGAGGGGTGGTCGGGGTCCACGAACTCGCAATGAGAGAACAGACACAGCCCGGAGCAACAAATACGACCCAAAGCGGAGCTACACACACCCAGCTGAGATACCGACTCGGTCAGATTTCTGTCTCTTGTCGCTGGCTTCGGAATCGCCAGGTTTTCCCGAGCCTCCCCCCCTGTTCTTCCAGAGTGGGATGGTCCACTGAAGAGCCCGGGCGGACAAAAGAGACCGAGGCGCTCGCCGCTCCTGCACGAGGCGGAGAGAGGAGGTTCACAGAGCCGGTTCTTTCGAACCGAGTCAATGATTCATTCATTTATTCAGGAGTGAAGTGAAACCCCTCTTATCCCTCACAAACACAACAGAGATAGAGAGATGCAGAGAGAGAGAGAGAGAGACACACACACACACAAGTCTAAACTTTAGTCCAGAGATAGAGCATCCACACCTTAATGCATTTTGTAATATTAACATTATATTATCTCCTTCTTACTGAACTCCTGACCAGTGAGACCATCTTCAGCCTTCGGTTTGGGACACAGCCCGGAAAACGGACCTGCAGGTGTTAGTAATTGAGTGATGTTAGTTGGGACGATTCGACTGTTTAATTAGAAAGAAGCGGTTTAGAAGAACAGATTCGTTCACGAATCGGTTCTCCTGAACTGGTTCTTTCCCAATAAGACAGCCGAACCGGTTCGGAAGACTTGTGTCATACTGAAAGGAACCGGTTCAAAAGAACTGACTCGTGAGCGAATTGGGTTCTTCTGAACCGGTTCTTTAAAATAAGACAGCCGAACTTGTTCGGAAGAACCGATTCGTTCAGATGAACCAGTTCGGCTGTCTTATTGGAAAGAACCGGTTCGGAAGGTAGATGATGAGCAGCACCTCAGACAGAGGAAATACTCCGAGTCAAAAATAAACACTTTCAGTTTACACGCTCTAAAAACAGTCACATTAAAATCTTGATGAATCACAGGCTGTTTATCATCTGGACGTTATCAGCTCTTAATATCCTCTTTCTGACCGGTTGCAGGTGTTCTTTACGGTTCAGGAAACTTTAGCTTCATTTTCTGTGAGGTCCGGAGACCATAAGCACTATTTTCATTTTTTTTAAGGGCACTTCCAAGTGTATTTACAAGCTTTGCTAAACAATCTCTCTAAAATGCCCCCCAAAAATTAACACAAATGAATCTGATTAATTATAAATAGTAAAACAGGTGACTGACCAGTTGTTAAAGTGTGTTAGGTCGTTAAACCTGAGTCAAATCAATAGTGAAGTACAGGTAAAAATTGAAAAAACAAAGTTCAATCTGACTTTATGAGGGAAAAAAGAGAAATTTCGAGAGTTAACCCAAGGAAAGTAGGTTTGAAATGCTGTTTTTTTTTTTTTTTTGAAGAAATCCTACCGGTCCCGGTCCGCCTCATGGTGAACAGGGTGAAGACTCAGTCTGTCCAGTTTAAAGTGGTCCGGAATGAAGGGACTGAAGGTCCTGCATGGTGGAGCTGAGAGAACTGAGAGGCTGAGCTCTGAAATTAGGAAATGAGGCTTTGTGAAAGCAGACCTTCTGTTTCAGGCTGAAGGAGAACGAAACCTCGGTGCGGTTTACCACTCACGCATATGTCATTTTCACTTTATTAGCTCTTGTGAACATTTTTAGAAGCTCTGTGCTCCCTGAGAGGTCATTTTCAAATGAACAAGGGCTGTCACAGGTATGAAATACCTCAAAACCAAGTGTTGAAGCGCCACCTGCTGGTCAGGCGAGACATCGCACTGTATTGACCTTCACTTTTCAAACCAGAGCTTCAGATGCAATTAGTCATCATTTTTACACTATATGGACAAAAGTATTCTGGACAACACCATGCTTCCAACTTTGTGGACACAATTTGGGGAAGAACCTTTTCTATTCCAGCATGACTGTGCCCCAGTGTACTGTCCATAAAGACATGGCTGGAGGAGTTCAGTGTGGAAGAACTTGACTGGCCCGCACAGAGCCCCGACCTCAACCCCATCCAACACCTTTGGGATGAACTGGAACGGAGATTGTGAGCCAGGCCTTCTCGTCCAACATCAGTGCCTGACCTCACAAATGCTCTATAGAGTGAATGGGCACACATTCTCACAGAAACTCCAAAATCTTGTGGAAAGCCTTCCAAGAAGAGTGGAGGCTGTTACAGCTGCAAAGTAGTGACTCCATATTAAAGTCTATGGGTTTGAATGCAGTGTCATTAAAGGTCCTGTTGGTGGAATAACCAGGTGTCCCAATACTTTTGTCCATATGGTGTAGCAGTTAGATGTGGTCAAACACATTAAAACTAAATGCTGAAGCGCCATCTAGTGGACAGAGATGTCACTGTTTTGAGTGTGAACTTCACCTTTCAGACCAGGCCATCTCCAGAGCTTCTGAGGAACATCAGACGCACCTTTTTACCTTCAAGGTTTGCAGTTAATAACCTTTATTATAAATTTCTGCACAATTCAGTTGAGATGTCATTTGGAGAGTTAACTGAGTTAGACTGAAAATTTTGAACCTCCATGATCTGAATTTTTACTTTTTTATATTTGATTAAAAAGTGGTCACATTTTCTTTGAACACCATGCATTTATCATTAGGCCATGAATGTATTCAAAAGCCATGTTTTAAGCCAAAAATTTATTTTCCAGTTGCTTTTCGACAGTGATATTTTTTTCTACTCCTTTTAATATATTTTATTGTATTTCATTGTATTTTTTTTTAAATACATTTAATACATAATATGTATTCTCTGTACATTGAACAGCTCGTCTTGTTTGTGTTATAGTACTTGTTACTATTCATTGTACATCAGTCTTGTATTTGTACCAAGCAAGAGAAAATTGGCAATAAACTAAATTAAACTAAACTTAAAACTACCGTAAAACAGTGTTTTGAGCATTTTATGTTCAGTAGCTTCCTGTGAGGTAGCTATTAGGGACATTACATGCTTCAGACATCTGGTTCCTATCACCATCACTGTGAACAATTCTAAGCTTCTCTAGAATGTTGATTCAAAACACTGCAGTCTACATCTTAACAATTAGATTACATAGAAAACCACTGAAATTCCCCTCTAACAGTTGGGTGTGGAAAGATCCTTTAATGGTTGTGTCAAGCGGTCAAAAAATAAAATTTACAGGAAAGGATGTAAAATACAGTCTTGAGTTTAGTAAAATGGTGCATAACTGTTTGCTTGCTCTCTCTAAAAAGAAAAATTTGATGTCTTCTAGCAATGTGGGGAGCAGGAATGGAGACAAAACAAAACACCGGATTCTGTGGACACGGACCAATCGTTGTTGCATTTGCATTTCAGTCAACAGAAAGTCATTTTGCAGGACAAACAACAATAAAAGGAGGAGGTATCAGTGCATCCTAATGATCCAGGCCAGAGGCTGATGAAATGCCACAGTAACGGGGCAATGCCAGACCTTGTCAACCTTGATTACGAAGTGTTACTGATCCACTCCTCTCCCCGTCACACAAACTCGTCACCGTGGCTGTTATCGTAACATCAAAGTCCTAAACTCCTCCCAGTCCTCCCACACCTGAGGTCGCTTCTGTGTGTAGCAGGAGATGGAGGTAAACACACGCTCACACACTCGTGCTACACACTTTCAGTTCAGACTCCTGGAGCTTATCTGAGCCCGAGCTTCTTCTTCTCCTTCTGCTTCTTGCGTACGACCTCAATGTTCCTGTCTTTCCACATGCTCTTTCGCAGTTTAATGGGCCTGCTGCCCACATACTTTCCTGGAAATATACAAAAACATTGTTTTAATCTTACAGCATGGTAAATACATGCATAGAACAGGCCAGTTACAACTGTACTAGGCATTATGAAGGCATGATGTTTGTAGCACAATCCTTCCCAAACAGCAGGGGACAGTCTCGCAGATGTAGATACAGTCAAAGCATGGACTTAATTACCCATTACTTTCAAATACAGGCACTAGGCTTAATCTATAGCACTGTGCAAAAGGCTTAGGTGAAAAAAACATTTAGAAACTGTTTAGATGAACAGTGAGTGTTTTTTGTCCACAGTAATATTACTAAATACACCTAAAAAAGAATAAACAAATCTCATTCTACAGTAAGTAGTGATGTTCTGTTCAGTATATCAGTGTGTTCCTTGTGGAAGTCCAGTATTACTGTAGTTTCCATCAGAAACCTGGTTTGACTCAATCAGTCCTTCATTAAATTAAATCAGGAGCTGCTGATGGAGTTTCACAATCCAAACAACAGCTGGAGGAACCGAGGAGAAATCTGGAACCGAACCTGTGTTCTCCTCACCAGCTCACACAATATCAACAGAAAAACACTGTCACACACTGAGAAAAATGGCTTTAAACAATTTGAATAGGTGTCTAAGACTTCTGCACAGTACTGTATGTGAAGAAATTGTGCAAAGCGACATGGCCACACTCACCATTCATCTCTCTCATGGCACGCACGTAGTCATTGGGGTCCTTAAAGCTGACAAAGCCATAACCCTTAGTTTTCCCAGTTCGCTTGTCCCGCACCACTTTAGCTTTCAGGAAGGACGGGTATCGGCTGAATGCTCTCGCCAGGATGTCGTCGTTCACCTCGTTACCCAGGTCTCCACAGAATATCCTGAAGTCGTCTGAATGAAAAGAAAGAGGAAAAGCGAAGGGCGATATTTTAAAAATATACAGATCGATTTGTCGTGATCCGATAGTGGCAACATCAACAATGATCAAATACACAAGTCTATTATTTTCTTTCAGCAAGCCAGAACACCCCATATGACATGGCAACTTTCAGTCAAAGTCATTTTCCTGTACCTGTGTCCCACTCTGCCAAGCTTTGGTCTTCCCACGAGATGCCTGCTGCGGTTCGGATGCATTTCTTTACCTTCTCCTGTTTCCCTTTTTTCTTATCCTCCACGTTGCCATCTGCTGGCTACACAAGCACATAAAATAGGAGACGGAGGAAAATATGTCTCACACCTGCAAAGCAGGTCAATAAGCAGAGAATGTGTTTTACAAACACCAAAAACACTTAACATCTCTTGACGCTGCATTTATATTACAGTGGAGCACGGCGATTTTCTCTTCCCCTCCCATTCATTTCTATAGAGAGACAGGAGTTGTGCATACATGATTGTGGGAGTGGCAGCGGCATGATGTGCACTACGTTTGAGATTTTATGCCAGTTCCATGGCGTGGTGTGCTGAGATGTGTTTCGTCATGCATAGAGTCCACATTCAAAGGTATATGTTGAAATCAAATTTGAGGAAGGTGGAGGAAAAATCAATGAGATTTTGAAACTGGTTCACCAGACTTTTTCCTCACCTGCATTTCAACCAATCACAGAACCAAAGCCTTGTAGGTGGTAATTAAATAAGAAAATGAAAACAAAATCAATGAGAGATTTTGAAACTGGTTCTCACCTGCATTTCACTAGAGCACAGAACTAGTCAAGAACATTGCTTTAATTTGCGTACATTTTAGCGACAAACAAAGTGGTTAATAGTCATTAAGTTTGGTGTTTGGTGGTAATGTAAATACAGTGTTAGGTTTATATATAAAACATCATGTATATGTAGTAATCTTGTAAGAAAATGAAAGTAAATGAATCACCAGGCCGACGCCGTAATACAGTTGTCCTGTGCACTGTTCCCTGCATTTCTATGTCCAAACCTTCATAACAGAACTCCCTAACCAAACTGAAATAATGAAAGCATTTCTTATATTTTCAAAAGTTAACCTCATCATTATTTATTTGCATAAACTACAACCCTTTCTTGTTTACACTCAAAGAGCTGGGACTCAGTTCTAAACACTGAAGGCCAGTTTTCCTGGACAGTCCTGGAGTGCACAGCACTCTGAATAGAGACTCTCCTTTCAATAGACAATTCAAAAGTAAACATTTATAAGATTGTAAGATGAGGTATGAGCACTTTATCACTATCAAGGTGTTCCGTTTCACTGAACGGGAAACCACAGCTGGGTTGGACTGGGCTAGTCTTCACTCCTGCACTTTAAAAACTGGACAAATGTTTAGTACCTCTGTGTGAACAGGCTCCGGCTCAGGCATGCTCGGCCCGATGACACTGTCATCTGAGGCGCTGTCCTTCTTGGCATCTAAGAGCCCGGCTGCCATCACAGCTGCCTGCTGTTCAGCCACTGATGCTGCTAGCTCCTCCTGAGACAGGAACGACAAAGAGAGGATTAATCCTGTGACACAGCTCAACCATAAGGATTTCAAAGTTTTAACAAAGACGACAGCAGCGAACACAGAAAAAACACAGACGGCCACCAACTACCAGTGTCATTTGAGAAATAGGTCCAATTTAGTAGCTGAGGTAGAAACTGTGTGGCAGAGAATGTTCCTTTCACCATATTTTATGGTTTTATGCAATGTAGACACACACACAAACACACACACACACACACACACACACATATATATATATATATATATATATATATAATCTTAAAAATGTAGATTATGTGTAGACTACACACACACACACCCCTATATGTATACACATACATGCGTGCACACACGTACATACAGGCATGTTATGAGAGGTGGAAAGAGGACCTAGCTTCTAGAGTAGATGTGTGAGGAGTTTTTACCATGCGTGCTTGTCTTTGTGCTCTAAGGTCTGGTCTCTTGGTGGCAGGTGGCGCTGTATAAACAGTGGGAGCTGCCTGTATAATGCTGGGGGTGGCTTTCTGAGGGGCCTGGGTCACTGGTCGCGGCAGCGCTGACACCACTGGGCTCATTGTGTCAACCTGCTGAAAACAGAAGGAAATTTTCAATATGTACTCTACATTTTTCCCTTTCAGTAACTGGAAGTCCGTGTATTGTTGACATGGATGTCAGCTATGCAATGAGACTAGCAGGGCAATACACGAGAAGAAGAAAAAACTGAATAACCATAAAGGTTATTTATGTTCCACAAAGAAAAATAGTTCTATTGACTGTTGAATAAAACAACAAGATATTTAAAGAGATCTGAAAAATTGGGTTATACTGACACTCATTGAAAACTTCTCAGCCAATTACATTTAGAGGCTGAAAGTAATTGTGGTATAGTATTAAAGAAGGTACTTACAGGTGAAACTGGGTGCATGGGCCCCATAGGTGGTCCAATTGGACCCATTGGGTGCTGAGGGGGACCTGACATCGGGGGGGCCATCATCATAGGGGGAGGTGGAGGGGGCCGGGGCAGAGGAGGTGCCATCATACCTTGGGGAGGTGGGCCACGCATCATTGGCACTCTTTGAGTTCCTTAAAAAGAAAATATAATACATATACAATGAAACAAAGCTTTTTTTTCATTGTTTGCCAAAACTGCAGTTGTCTTTACAACACGCATCTCAACTACAAAACATACTCAAGAGGAATTATTCTACCAAATCTCAAAAAATTCCTAGCCTAGGATTTCCAGACAGGATTAAAACTGTGCTTTTAATGTGGAATGTAGAAACCCTGCCTTAAACCACATTTGGATGGTCTATTTAGGAACAGTGTTGCTCAGTTACCTGGTCTTTGCAGGATGTGTGGAACAAACGCAGGTCGCATCATTGGTGGAGGTCGTACTGCAGGCACAGCTATGGCATATAAAAAAAGGATTTTAGAAACAGTACACTGTCTCATCATGATTTGCAAGATAAATGCAATGCAATGCAACATTACAAACATGCCCTACCTGGACCAACAAATGCAGGAGGTGGACCAACCAGTGTAGCAGCTCTGGCCTCCAAGCTCTGTTGGACCTAAAAGAAAGAAAAGGATGATATACAAAATGACATACTATGTACTTATTTATTACTGATATGAATCAGTGAACAGCTGGATCAACACATATTACCACCAGCTATTTTTAAACGATGTACTGATTGAAACAATATCTATATATCCTATATACTATATATAGAACATCTGTATAAAATAAAGAAACTACTGTATGTAACTGCTTACTGGTCAAAACAAATAAATGTTTTTCTTCAGTTAGAAGATTGTATCTTTCTCACACAGGTTCGTACCTCTGATTATTTGCAAATAAAAGTAGAAATTAAGTTTCTGCCAGCTCCATTTTGTTCTTTGACTCACTATGTATGAGGCCAGGAACACATTGAGCCAACTGTTGACTTTCAGATGTCACCTATTGTAAGTACAACGCGTACGCCACTGGTGGCAGGTATGCAATTCATTAAAGTCATGTACGTCCAAGTACCTGCTGGTAAGTGTTCGTGCCAATGATGGGCCGGATCATAGGTACAGTGGGCATAGCAGGTACAGCCAGAGCCACTGGAACAGCCTCCACTACTGGAGGACCCCCTGCAGACACAGCCACGGGTCCCCCCAAAACCTCCTGCTCAAACCTGCATAAGGCAATTAGCAAAAATTGTGGCAAATCACTAATTGGGGGACACTCCTACACATTCAAGAACAGAAATACACAGATATTCAAGTGCACATATATCCTAGCTCTATAGTGTACCAACTGTATGTACCAGCCATATACCATGATTTACAATACACTCATCATATTAAATGCAAAAGTAGTAAAGTTCTCTAAGACTACAGTACTCACAGCGCCATCTCTGCCTCCATTTCTTTCAGGCGCTCTTCACCCGACTTTAGTGCCATGATGAGAGGCTCCTGGAAGGAAATTTACAGGCATGTCAACTCACGAACATCAGGTGGTAACACAGCAATTCAATCATACAGTCAAAAACTCTGATACTTTTCAAGATTTCATTTTGTTTTTAAGTTTTTTAAATTTTGTAAAGGCAAAGAAAACGTTTAAATATTCTCCAGGAAAGAACGTGTGTCATGGAAAAACACATTTTTCTCCCTTTTTTAAAAATAAAAGTCTGATATAGTATGTAAATTTTGTTATATAATGCACCATTAATTCACAGTGCATTTATGTAGTCATACATAAACATGTTTGCACATATCTGCTCAAATATATCTTACATATTATTAGCCCTGACCAATCATGTTTAAGGACTTCTTTTTGAACAAGACACAATACAGGGCAGCCAATCAGAACAGAGACTGTTCAGTGCACCAGTCTGTAAACAGCCTGTTCAGTACTAATAGAGAGGTTAAACAGTGGTCAGGTTTAAATAGAGCACGTTTTATTTTTATTTATTTTTATTTTTTTTAAACACAAAATCACACACATGTCTAGATCTAAAAAAACAGAATGTAAGGAATCTGTAACTCATAAAGAGGATTAACTTTAACTAGTGTTGACTCGTTATTCAGAATCAGAAAACTTTACTGATCCCAGAGGAAATTGCAAAGACACACAGAAACACAGACACAAAGACAAGAACAATATAAAATATAAAGTCTAAATAAATCCAATTATAAATAGGTTGGGAAAAAAAATCAATATGGAATACACTATGCTGTACACACAAATGCTGGGGTATAAATGCGATAGGTAAGTAACTAACTGTTCAGTGAATTACTAGTAACACAAACAGTGGTTAGGAGTCTGTTACTGTACGTAATAGAGATCAGTAGTATATAAGTAATACAGACAGTAGTGATATCCACCTGGTAAGACTATCATATACATAATGAAATGATTTAGCACCCATTTAGATTAACAATAATAAGATACTGAACATAAAGAAATGATTCAGGACCCATTTAGAAAAACCTCACATGACACTGCACATGGTAAGACTATTGCACATTATAATAATAATAATAATAATAATAATAATAATAATAATAATAAATTGCACATAATGACATGATTTCGCACCCAATAAAAAAACTGCACGTGGTAAGACTATTGCACATAATAAAAACAACAACAACAACAATAATAATAATAATAATATTAATAAGATATTGCACATAATGAAATTATTTAGCACTCATTTAGAAAACTGCATATGCTATTGCACATGGTAAGACTATTGCAAATAATAAAAACAATAATATAATAATAAAACAATAATAAACTGCACATAATGAAATGATTTAGTACCCAATAAGAAAACTGCACATGTTAAGGGTACCGCACATAATTCTGTGCGTTTTAAATTAGACGTAGCTCGCAGACTACCTCGGTCATATAAACCCGGACCGGAGAAAACACAATACTGAGGATGATGATAATAAATGGATGCTGTAGTCTGGATTAATGTTTTTACAGTCTGCAATCTGTAAGTGTGAGAGTTTATAAGGCCTCTCTGAACACTCACAGGGCTCTATAAGCTCCGGAGGGGAAATACTAAACTAAAAGAAAGTCTGGGTGAGCACGGAGTGAAGTTACTATGTTGTAAATACGGAATTTTTACCTTTAAACGCCTTTTGAGACAAAATAATCCCAAAATATCCCTACAAATCTCCACAAACTGAGGCTGAATGTTTGGTTACTGATTCTTCTCTCGTCTTTTCCTTCTTCGGATTTAGCGTCGAGTCGCACACATATCGCCACCTACCGGCCAACAAGAGAATAAAAAGCATTACTACACTACATGGACAAAAGTATTGGGACGCCTGACTATTCCACCAATAGGGACTTTAATGACATTGCTTTCAAATCCATAGACTTTAATATGGAGTTGGTCCCCCTTTGCAGCTGTAACAGCTTCCACTCATCTTGGAAGGCTTTCCACAAGATTTTGGAGTTTCTGTGGGAATTTGTGCCCATTCATTCTGTAGAGCAT
>JBBPCZ010055929.1:0-12643 GCA_037974445.1 Brycinus macrolepidotus | reverse complement strand
TTTCCCACAGGAGCCTGGGTGAACCACTCAGGACTTACAGTCTGCACAGAGAGTTCATGAGTGCAGCAAGGGTGAAAACACACACACACACACACACATGCAACCCCCCCCCCCCCCCCCCCACATATAAACACAAATACACACCTTTTGGTTCTACAACTTACACTTTTTGTGTAGATTGTGCAGATTAAGAATGTACAGCTTTGCAGTTCTAGATCTCACCGTTTGGTTCTGGATCTCACTACAGTCTGGGGGTTTGTGTACTGTAAAAGCTGTGTTAGGGTGATGAAGTGAGTGATGGGGCTGCTTTCCAGTTTAGAGCTCTTACAGAACATAAAACAAAGACTCTGATCTGTTTACTCACCTTGCGAGCCTCAGTCCACTTAGAAAGCACGTCAGATCTTTTAACAGTACACCTCCAGAACCCATAGTATCACAGTTCTAGAATCCATGGTCTTATAGCTCTAGAGCCCAAAATTCTGCAATTCTTTTGCATAGTTCTGAGGTTAAAGAACACATAATTCCACGATTGTGTAGTTGTGCAGATCTACAGTACTTTGCAAAATTCTTAGGCACCTGCAAAAATAATATTTAAAAACTGTTTAGATGATCAGTGAGTGTTTTTTCCACCTTAATATTACTAAAAAAACTAAAAAGAATGAATACACATCACATCCTACAGTAAATAGTGATTTTATGTTCAGTGTATCAGTGTGTTCTTGTGGAAGTCCAGTATTACTTGTAGTTTCCGTCAGAAACCTGGTTTGACTCAGTCAGTCCTTCATTAAATTAAATCAGGAGCTGCTGATGGAATTTCACAAATCCAAACAACAGCTGGAGGAACTGAGGAGAAATCTGGAACCGAACCTGTGCTCACAAAATATCAACTGCTTTTTTTTTTACAATCAAAACAAATCTTGATACTTTTCACTGCTTTCTTGTTTGTTTGCATTTATTCTAATGTTAACTTTGCTGGCAGAAAGACACATTAAATTATTACACGGTGAGAAAAATGGCTTTAAGCAGTTTGCACAGATGCCAGACTTATGCACAGTACTGGAGAACCCACAGTTTTGCAATTCTAGAGTCCATGGTTATGTAGTGCCAGAACCTGTAGATGCACTATTCTAGAATACTTGTTCCATAGATCTATAACCCCTAGTTTTGCAATTCTAGAGTATTTAGTTCTACATTGCTAGAATCCCCACATTCGTAATTATAGAGGTCTAGCTCTGCGGATCTGCAACCCACAGTTTCACAATTCTTAAATCCATAGTTCTGCAGTGCTAGAACCCAAATATTCACAATGATAGAAACTACAGATCAAGCACCCATAGATATAGAAGTCACAGTTTCCCAAATCCACGATTCCATTGATGAAGAAACCACTGTTCTGCGGTCCTGAAGAGGATTTTAACCTCATTTAAACACAGTGCTGTAACACAATATCATCTTTAATAAGTGTATGAGTGTGTTGTGTGTGTTTGTGTATTAGTGTGTGTGTGGGGGAGGGGGTTATTTGAGGCCACTTGCCTCGGCTCTATCTGTTTATAAGACAAAAAAAAACAAAAGGGAGAGAGGAAATCCCTGTGTGTGTTTTTCTCCTTCTCCTACAGTACTGTACATGACCCAAAATGCTCCGAACACACACACGCACACACACGCACACACAGACCAAATCTTTTGTAAGATCTTTACACTTGATTCCCCTTTCCCTCTACACACTCCCCTGTGGGTTATTAGTTCAGTGTGTGTGTGTGCGAGTGTGTTTGAGGGATGGCTTATGTTTCCCCTGTCTTTCTGCAGTACAGATGGTGTGTGTTGTGCGTGTGAATGAGTGGCCGTGGGGACAGGAGGAGCATGTAAAACAACTGTGTGCAAAAGTTTGTGCACTCCTGTTCAAATGATGTTTTCTCAGAATAAATAAGTTCACGTCCTCTACAGCAGACACACTTAAATACTCCCACCTTTCTGCTCGGTTTCAGTTTATCTGCTGAATATTTGGGAAAAAGATAATGTGTTTAAAGTATAAAAGCATAAACCAGAAAATTAAATCTGCAGTAATGTGATTCTAGCACACACTGCTCCGCAGTTCTGCAGGTCCAGGTCCAGATCGGGCTCAGAATCGAAGTGGAATTTTTTCCGGCACTGGGCAATGTTTTCACACACACACACACAAATACAGACACGACACAATCTCACGCAGAACTATAAACGTGAAGAGAATGCATAAGGATTACTCGCATTAGGCAGCACTTTGGTATTGCTTGGATGTTTCTAAGTGGTTGCTATGGTGTTCCAGGTGGTTGCCAGTGGAATACTAGACAGTTGCTATGGTGTCCAAGATGGTTGCAAGGGCATTGTAAGTTGTTTTCTATGTTATTCTGAGTGGTTGCTAGGGTGTTGCTATGTGGTTGCACATATCGGGTATTTTAGGGTGTTGTTAAGTGTCTCATGTGCTATTCCACATGGTTACTAAGGATTTAATATGGTATCGGAGGTGGTTGCTCAGGGATTAGTATGGTGTTCCAGTTGATTACTAGGATATTGGTTGCCATGTTAAATCAGGTGGTTGCTAGAGTGTTGCTGTGATATTGGAGGTGGTTGCCAGAGTGCTGTTAGGGGGCTACTATTGACGATGTCTGTTCAATGGTTACCATGGTGTTCCAGGTGATTGCTAGGATATTGGTTTCTTTGGTATTCCAAGTGATTGCTGGCAGTTGCTAAAGTGCTGCTATAGTATTGCGGAGTCCAAACATTTCCCATTCATTCCTAAGGTGAAAAACGTCATGCTTTATGTGCTTGCTATGCGGAGGTCATACATCCAACCGAAAAACTGTAAAGCAAGCATACCTCCGGCCATCGGATCAAACCTTCTTGTTATTGGTATGGAGTCAGTGTTTGAAGTATGCAGGACATGTTAGCTGCCAAAAATCTGGTATAAAAATAAGGATGGGTATATAATAAACTGGAATACAGCAGTGAATCACATGGCGCAATGATTATTAATAATCCCATTTTATTCAAACACTCACTTAAAGATGGACTTCAGGCCGTAAGCAGGTCTGGGTTTTAAATGCTGGGCAACGGTCAGGGACTGAGTAAAATTCACCATAAAATGTGAGAAAAGAGATTTTTATTTTGTCTTGAAACAGCACACATTCACACCTTTCCTCTCAAGACTTTTAACTTCTCCTTTAGAATAAAGGCCTACATCTGACTTATGCACCTGAAATGACTTTGTATGTGTGTGTGTGTGTGTGTGTGTGTGTGCGTGCGCGCTTTAGAATCTGAGAATCTGGATTACCGTTCAGGGGCGGTTCACTCCCTGGTGTACAAACTACCAGAACAGAACCAAAAGATGCTGGAGCTACTGATTAAACACCTGGTCAGGTAAAGCACACACACACACACACACACACACACACACACACACACACACACACACACACACAGTCATCCACCACTCCCTCACCCTCACTTTTACTTTCCCTCTCTCAGCCTTTAATCCTCTAATGTCTGCATGAAAAAATTTTCTTGTGTTCTTGTTTGTTCATGTCACATTTAGCATGTGATGGACTGTGTAACAAATCAATCAGTGTTTCCATAGCGATGTGAATTCCATTCATCCAACAGTAAGGGCAGCACTGAGCTCCTTTTCTGCAGTGATAGAAAATGAAGTCACACACACAAAGCTCTGATTCCACACACTGATCCGTTTCACTGTGACTAATGTGGACACACATACACACACACACACAAACACACACACAAACACACACAGACTACTGATAGATCACTCACCATACAGTAGGTAGGATAGGGTTAATCACTATGCCACACTCACACACGCAGTGTGTTTTCTTGCCAAGGCGAACAGCAGTAGTTACGCACTTGCATTGTTATTTAGGCACCTTTACAAAAAAATCTGTCCAAGGTTCCCAAGTCTTCCCCTCTCATTCTTAATTTCGGTTATTTATTTCTGTTAGCCGATCTGTGTGTGCACAAATGTCGATTCAAATCAAACATACATCTTAAACATGGGCAGTGTATTTAATATTAATCCTAAACTCTCTGATTAAGCAGATTCACGTGAGGTACTAACTCTAAAGTATTAGGTTCTAACATAACGATCAGTTCTAAGATAGTCCAGGTTCTAGCTAACAAGTCAATGAAGTATTCAGAAGCTTTTGTTTTTGTTGTTTTCAACAGTAACCTCTTCAAATTGGCATACAATGTCTTTTGACTTTGTTCTCAAACATAAAAGCATGTGTTCTTTTGCACAAATATATTGACAAACAAATATGATAGGAAAAAAGGTATTCAGATTGTAAATTAAAATATACATACGTTTAAAGGTTAAAATATAAAAAAGTTATTTTAAACATCTAAATTAAAATGAAACTTCAATATATTAGTGTTGCAAAAATGAAAGTAAAAATGTTAATTTGCAAATTGCACCATGCCGATGGTCAGGAAGATTCCGCCCAACAAGTAGTGATCATGGTAAAGGTGAAGAAGCGTCTCAGAACTGCGCAGAGATTACATCATTAAACACCACTGAGCTACAGAGTCCTAGTAAACACCTGAAACACCCTTGCCAGAACCACTAGTTCCATAATATACAAGTGGAGAGTTCATGAAACTACATCTATTCGTCCCTGGACAGGAGCTCCAAGCAGGAGACTGGTAATAAGGAAGGTAGGAGGGAAGCCAGCAGTCGTTGGAGAACATCTGCAGGATGAGTTGAGAGGGTCTGAAACTGCAGATACACAGAGAAGAATAAGCAATTCCTTTGCTAAAGAAGAAGCTCAGAGCTTAGTCTAAAATCTGCATATGGACTTTTAGACCAATCAGAGCTGCTCTGGAACAACGAACCCCTGTCAGACTGAACAGAAACAGTACTCAGCAATTCGCCTCATCATGTTTGGAGAAAGAAGGGCTGATCCAAAGATCAAAGAAGGTGAAGGTGCTTGCATGGCCTCGCTGATCTCCTTCAATCCCAGTGAAAATTACGTTTTGGAATTGCAAGTCTATCAGAAGAACCCTTGTAATCTTGGTGAATTACAGATGGTTTGCAAATAGCAATGGGCCAAAATTGACCCACTTAAGTGACCTCTGCATGAAGATCTGTGTGAAAGACATCAATAAACAGGGCTGTGGTGAAGTGGTTACTCAGTGAGAGTGTTGTTCCTGAATTAGTGGGATATTTAAGAGTGATATGTAAGATTTCAGGTGACACCAAAATAAAAAAAAGGGCACCATACATATTGATGACAAAAACAGGGTTGCCAAAAAGGGCACCATGGGCGACAGTGACAAAAAACTGGGTTGCCAAAAAGGGAACAATAGATAACGACACACAAAACTCGCTGAAGAGTCGCCAAAGAGGGTGCCATGGGAAAAGGAGCAGGTCCTGGAGCACCTGAAGACCCCCCCTGCATGTGCCTGCTGATAATGTATATGAAGAATGTGATCAGACTGTGAGAACAGTCCATCCACAGCAATTCAACAAAAATATTAAAGTAGGACTGCGGCACAGACACCCCTTGTTACAAAGACGAATGACCATCTGAGAGGTCAGTGGTGGGAAAACCTCAAGCCCTGATCTACAGAGATGTGGAAAACAGTGATACGGTCCGGGGAATTAACCTTCATCAGATTCTCCAAGTGAGAGAGTACATGTGCCGCACTCCTGGCCTGAACGCTGGACCTCTATAGTGAGGGGGTCCTGTAGTTCTGGTGTGCTGTGGGGGCATCATACCACTTGCTCCCTTAGAGCATGGGTGCACACATCCACAACCTAGCGATTAAAAGGTGGAGTGAACCAGGTGTGGTTGAGCAGGGAGATCACTAAACTGTACAGGCCCTCCAGGACCACAACCCTGCCTTAGAGGGAGGGTTCGCTGCAGATCAGTACACAGCTATTATGCCTGATGACACATTTCCATCCTGAATGGATTTTGGATAGCCTTCAGCAGCGCCATCATTAAACGCCCAGCTGTGGGAATATCTTTTGGAGTAGCTGTGTTCCGTCCCTCCGGTACCATCCCAGAGAACTCTATGATCTAAAGCAAGGTGCTTTGAAGCTGTTCTGGCAGCTTGTGGGGATCCGGCACCTTATTCTAGCACTTTGTTGGTTTTTTCCTTGTAATTTGTCACTTGTTTATAATTCATAATTTTAAAAATCGGACACAAATTTGACACAATGAAAAACACACACGCACCCTTTATCGTTCTCCAATAACTGCATGTAATGGCAAGCTAATCAGCACTGAAATTGTTAAGCTCGCTCCCAACAACTCTTTCCCCTGGAAAACAAGGAGAACAGCTCTTAATGCATTTTGGAACTAAACCGTTCATTTGTGCTTTCCAAATAATTATCCAGTTTATAAAGTGTTTTAATGCTTTTTTTTCTGCGTAATAGCAACAATGTGGCATTTCAGTTTGAAATGATTAATTTGTCCTGGGACGTGCCGACATTTTACCGCAAAACATTACAGAGTACTCCCAGGTACTCTCCCAGGTAATACCAAGAGCTGTTAAAGAAAGTGTTATTTACAAGATTATTCTCTCCATTGCCAGACTTTTTTTATACACATTTTAGCATTAAAAAGTGAAATTACAATTGATTTTTATTCAAGGAATAGGCAGAAGGGGAAACCCTCAGAGCCTTTTAGGCCAACAGAGAAGGTCTGGGAACTAAAAGAAAAAGACATGTCTGATAGGGCCAGTTTTGTGAGGGAGAACTTCACACTAGCCCTTCTGGGGGTTCTAGATTAGTCACTGACTGTGAATGCGAGCGATGGTCTAACCAATGGGTGTGTGTCAGATGGTCTAACTAGTGGGTGCGTGTCAGATGGTCTAACCAGTGGGTGCGTGTCAGATGGTCTAACCAGTGGGTGCGTGTCAGATGGTCTAACCAGTGGGTGTATGTGAGTTGGTCTAACCGGTGGGTGTGTGTTAGATGGTGAACAGAACCAGCTTTATGTCAGGACTTTTTACTGAGGGAGTCTCTGTAGAAATGCAGCACACAAGAAGCTCCACACACAACATAGAACCACTTTTAGATGCTTCAGGTGTCCGGATTAAATCTAGAACTGATCAAACTGTTAATGTACAATACTTTCAGCTTAATGCTTATATACTACTGGAATCCTGTACCACTGGACGCTAGTATTGTATTGTTTTTATATTTACGGCCTAAACGAAAGGCCACTGACTATTGGCCACTGTAGTGAAATCATTCTGCGTGATAAATTATTTGGGATTATTTAAAACAGGTGAACAGAACTGATGTAAATTATTAATTTTAGATATATTACCCCTATTTTTTATTTCACAGAAAAAAAACACACAGAACGTGGCAGGTCCAAAAATCGCATCACCAAGAAAAGCATTTTAAAAAACGAGTTAAATTGGCTGCTGTTTTAGGATTTTTTTAATTAGATTTCGACCCACATTTTGGAAAAGTGCAAAAGTATTATTAGTGCAGTCCTTTTTGGGGTGCTCCAAACATTCCCCCATCACCACATCTCCCTCTTCCCCGGAGCAATAAAACGTGCCGGCTGGAGAAATAAACATAATTCACAAGGCTGGGAGTGTTTTCATCTCTCTCCAGATGCGGAAGGTGAAATAACAATTACTGGGCTGTCAGACACGTATTGCCTCATAATCCAGATTAATTTGAACAGATTTACGTGAAGGCCCTGTTCAAACCTTTTTTTTCACATTTTGTGAAATTTTGCCCCATAGGGGGTGCTGCAGCTAACACGTTTAAATATCTCAAGAACCGCTTAATCTAAAATGTTGAAACTTGGTGTGTTTAATCTTGGCTACATTTGCTCACATCACCTACAGTTCCATTTGGCTCGCTCAACAGAAAAGGCCATCAAATGTCAATCAAAGTTCAGCAGCAAGTACATGCCTGTGTGAATGGCCAATCTAATTAACTTCTGTGGTTCATGCAGCATATAGATGCTATTTATCCAACTTCACACAAATCAGGCACTAGATGGCGCAACAACATGTTTTTCTCTTCCAATGTCTAGTTGATATTGCATTTATTTTATTAATACAGTTTTTTATTCGTTTTTATCATTTTACCTGTTTTACCAGTTGTTCACTAGACTTGATTTGTTTTATCTTTTCCTTTGAAAATGCCAGCTTTATAAGTTTGATTGCTTACATTTTATCTTATTTTATTTTGATTAGTTTGATCCTTTATTTAAATGCTCCTGACTTTTTTCAATCCCATGTTCTTTGCTCTTATTCTTGTTGACTGATTGGTTGATCATGTACTGTAAATATATTGTTTGCAAACCTTTAGATATGGACTGCTAATGCAGCTAAAACAAGAGAAGAGGCGAAAAAAGCTACACAGCTCTTTTCACAGTGAGGACACGTCCATTTAGGCAGTGCTTCATTGCTATCAGGGACAAGTCAGGACACTTTGACACTGACACTGAGTGTTGTATGCATCTCTGAAATGCAGTGGACCATGTTCACACTTGTACTTAGTACTTTTTACTTACGATTAGATCCCCTGACTGATTTTGCAGGGGATTCCAGCATTTCCACATAACAGAGTGGGTTTGGTGTGAGATTCTGTAGAGATTTCGTTAAAGTGGTGATGGATGGAACCAAACGTCTACAACTCAAATATATTTTATTTCCTCTCCAGTCCCATCAGTGAGGCTACACATGTCTTCTGAGTGTTTATATGATGTTGAAGATGGTAAAATAGTGGTAAATCTGAGCTAAATCTGTTTTCTTTGGGGACTGTTTTGCCTCACAGCGCCCTTCATGTATTGTTCCACCAAGAATGGGTTTAGTTTTAGGACCAAAATCCTTTCAAAACTCTGATAAAAGAACGTCTCAGGCATCAGGCAGCACATTCATAACCATCTCATGGAATAACGTTCTGTGAGGGGCGTTTTGCCGAAGATGTCTGGTTCCATTCACCACCACTGTGAACAATTCCAATTTGGGGAATTTCTCTAGAACGGAACGTTTCGTACCAAATCTACTCTGAACTCTGGAATATTGAAACAGTGGACTTACTCTTTAATACCAGGTGCGAACCTGAGTGGAACTGTTTTGTGATGTTTATCTGCTCAGTTGGACTAAAACGACCAGGGCCAGACACTGGCCAGCATTACTGAAAGTGTGATGGGCTGCTTGGATAGCTGGAGGTATGGATGGTATTAATGTTTTAATTTTTCTTGTGTTCTTTTTGCCCAGCGTGTGTAGCCATAGCAGCGAGAACCTGATGACGGCGTCTAACATGGGGGTGATATTCGGTCCCACACTGATGAGGGCAGAAGAGGAAACTGTGGCGGCTATGCTGGATATAAAGTTCCAGAATATCGTCATCGAGATCCTAATCGAGGACTACAAGAAGGTCAGACACTCAATGAGTCAGATTGGACTGAGGGCAGATAGAGTGTAATAGCGATGCACAGGTCAGGGTCCCAAAGCGTCATGAGAGCCAACCAATCCCACCTGACCTGCAAAAATATTAGCTGATCCCAAACCTGACCCGACCCCCAGTTTTTGTATGAGTCATTTATATGTTTTATGTACTCCCCCTGCTGGTCTGTGCTCACATTGCTCAACACGAGTGCGCTTCCATCATCACGCTTTATCCTTGTCAACCGGAGCGTCCCGTACCTTCAGATACTGAACCTACAGCGTCTTCAGCTCTTCACCGCATTGTTCAGTGGCTCTTAGGTCCGTGAACATGAAGACAGTCCCCAATTTTACCAAATATCTCAAAGCTCTTGTGTGTTGTGTCCAGGTGTTCATGTATTCTCTCTTTTGCCCAAATTCCCAGCAAACTCTGCACTTCTGTAGACCTGAGCCCTCCCTCTGTCTCCTAGTTTGTTAAATGGTACAGTTGAGTTCGAATTCCATGCTTCGGCACAGTTGGAGATCACACTAAATGCACCAACTGAACTGTGCTCCTCAAACGTGCTTGGGCATAGACTGGATCACCTAGCGTGAGAACACCCTTAAAGCAAATGTTTTTTACACGCTTTTCTCAAAAGTGTCTTTGCCAGGTCGGATTGAAATCCAATTTGGGGCAGCTGGAGGCCTAGTGGTTAGGGAGTTGCCCCTGCGATCAGAATCCCAGGACTACTAGTGGCACCACTGAGGTACCCTTGAGCAATGTACCATCCCCACATACTGCTCCCCAGGCGCCCCCCAGTGGTGGCAGCCCACTGCTTCACTTGGTGAATGGGTTAAATGCAGAGAAAGAATTTCACACTGTTCACACTGTGTGCTGTGCTGGGGTGTGTTCACACGTGACTATAAGGGGCTGCTTTACTTTAAATTACTAGTGGTAAGTAATATACAAATTAGCTAAAACACAACAACCACTGTACAGCGTTTCTCCTCGTTTTTTCTGTGCTGCTCAAAAGAAAATCACGTTTTTCTCAGTATTTGCCCTATTTTTTCCCCTTGAGGTGCACCTACGATATTTGTGTGGTTTTATATTATAGAATAGAATAGAATATCTTTATTGTCATTGCAATACACAAGAATGTACAGTGTAACGAGATAAGATTTGCAGTAAACGCTTATCTCTTGTAATTATAAGTGTAAAATATGTAAAGCAAATAACAAATAATAATAATAATAATAATAATAATAACAATAAGGACACCATACAAAAAGTGCAAGTAGATAAACAACAATAAAGAACAAAAAGGCATTAAACAGGCATTAAAAACAGGATAAAATTGGACAATGCAAATAATTTAAAGACAAGCTCTGTTCAAGCTTGAACAGATGGGTTTTGAGTTTGGATTTAAAAAGTGAGAGGGAACTGATGTTTCCGAGGTCGGGTGGTAATGAGTTCCAAAGCCGGGGAGCAGAGCGTGAGTGTGATATCAAGTGGAGACCAGTATTTAAGGAGATAAAGTGTTGCATCAAGTGTAGAAGGGATCCGCCGTACCAGAACAGACCAGTGTATAAGAAGATAGAATAAATAAAGGACTAAGAACTAGCAGCATGGACGTGATAAATAAATAGATATATAACTAGAACTAACAGTATAGGTATCAAAAATAGCAGCAAGTCAAAAATAGCATCAAGTATTGTAAAATAGTCCATTTATTTCTAAGTGACCATTTTCCAACCTCTCTTCATCCCTTGGAATTAAATGCTACATTTAAAGCTGGTATATGTAAATGAGCTCTGTTCTGATTGGCTGCCCTGCATTGTGCCTTAATCCAGAAGCAGTCTGGGCTGAAACACTCCTCCCAACTTCAGCGTGAGTGGGCGGGGCTAAACCGCGGTAGGCTGAATAGGTGGATATATGGAAGTGTGTTGTTTTTTGTGACATCACAAAAACTGGGAATTCAAAGCAGACAGGTTTTTGAGTTTAGTTTAGTTGCCATATCTGGAATGTATTATAACACACACATTTATTGTATATTGTTAAATATATTGCATCAAACTCTTTGAACTCTAACATCCTTTCATCATTAATTTAGAACAAATATGTTTTTAAGTTAGATATGTTTTTATGTGTGCTGCTGACAATGACATCAGACTTGAATGATCTCTTTCTGATAATGTCAGGTCTTCAGCGGCCCCCCAGAGGAAAGTTCAGCACCTCCAGTCCCGCCCCCCAGGGCGGTGCCAAGGAGACGTCAGCCAATCACGATCTCCAAACGACCGCCCAGGCTTTACCCCTCCCTCCAGCCGCCAGCCTTTGAGAGTAAATAGCATTTTATCTCTCAGCCTTCACCATCTTCATCATCATCATCATCATCATCTTCATCATCATCTTCATTGACACCTTTATCATTTTCGCTTTTTAGTAAATTGAACCAGTTTTATAATTTTGTTAAAATTTGATTTTGAACTTTTAACATTTTATACACTTAATATTTTTGATTTTCTCTTGATATTTTTTTCCTCTTTTTTATTTTTTAATTTTAATTTTTTTAAATACTTTTTTATGGTGTCAACACATCACATTTCTTCATTGATCTTTGTTTTATTTTGTCTTTTAAACAGTTTATCCTCATAAGAAAACAGAATAGTTATTCATTATTTTTAAGTTTTTTTTTATTTTTTTACAAAGTTTGATTTTTGATTTTATCCAATATAAACATAACCAGAAACAATTCAAATCTTTTTTTTTTTTTTTTTTTTACAATATTGTACAACTAACGTCTTTATATTATTACTAACATCTTGATTATTTTTTTTTTTTTTTTTAACAAATTTTCTTTTTTCACGTTTTCTATTATAATCTTTATTATTTTCACTCTTGAGTCACTGGAGCCATTTTTATTCATATTTTTAAGTAAGATTTTCTTTTAAAGTTTTTAGAAGTGTTTCCAAAGAGCTGAAAGAGTTTGTGCGTGCGTGGGGGTGCGTTTGATTTTGTCTCTTCTGTGAACTGATTTTCTTAAAAGTTTAAAAATATTCTGAATGAATGAAGATCAGCCGCCTGCGCCGTCGCTCTGCTTGCAGCCCACGTGTCTCACTTTAGCAAATGCCTGCTCGTTTCTTAATGTCCATCTAGTACACACACACACACACACACACACACACACACACACACACACACACACACTCATTCAGTAAGAATGCCATTTAAAGGGATAATTTAATCAAAATCAAT
>JBBPCZ010055880.1:0-12645 GCA_037974445.1 Brycinus macrolepidotus | reverse complement strand
AGTCTTTCTATACGACCTGACACTGTCTTCCAGTAGAAATCTGCACCTATTAGCACTGACAATTCAGCATCAGCAACACCATCTTGCTTTACGTCAGCAAATTGCAGACCCTTTCTTTTCAGTTCAAGTTGTATATACTGTCCAGGAACTTTCATCACAGCAGTGCATACTTGTGGTGTCTCATTTGCTTCAATCTCTATTTTCTGTCCCTTGTTCCAAATGCTCTCTAGAACTAACCTCACAGTATTGCGCTTGTAGGAGCAGCCAAGCCGAACGTGTGAAGAGTGACGGTCTCTTGTCTTACAACAGGTAGCTTCAAGGCCCTCGCCAGCTTTTCACGCACAATGCTCCTCTGACTTCCTCCATCCAGCAGACAGCGCACTACTTTCCTTTGACCTGGACCCCCAGCATAAGCCTGGGCAGTCTGCAGCAACACTGCACTCTGATTCGTTGGGTTCACTTTCATAGAATGTGAAGCAAATGAAGAGACCACTTCTTGTACACCATTGTTGGTGCTTGGCTCCTCACCGCTCTCGCATACAGCATTGTGATGTCTTCTTCCACCCCGATCGCATGAGGTGCAGTTTTTTGCTATGTGTCTTGGTCCAAGGCAAACAAAGCATCTTCCCATTCTTTTCAGGATTTCTCGTCGCTCTGCTACATTGTGCGAAGGGCAATGTTCTGGTCTGTGCTCTGCACTGTTGCAAAATACACAATTCTGTGTTCTCTGGCTGGCAGTGTGCAAAGCAGCAGCCATTGACAGGCTTTGTGGTTTCTGTTACAGCTCACTAGTCGCATCAGTGACTAGTGATCACTGATCTTTCTCTTTGTTGCTCCTTGTCAATTGTGCAACCCTTTCTCAGGGTCCCCCATCTCCCTCCGAGCTCAGGTGCCACTATAACCCCGAGCGATACACGCTCAATCCCAGCACAGTAGAAATTGTTCCCAATTCACAGCAAGGTAGAAGCTATTTTACACAGCAAGCTTAAACACTAGCAGTCCCCAGGTCACACTTTAGAGAGAGAGAAAGAGAGAAAGAGAACCCGAAAAACAGAAAGCCAAAACCTAAACCTAACGGAGCACGTACACCTCCACCACAAGAGTCGGCAGTCCAAAAGAGTCCTTAGACTCTAAAACTAAGAACAGAGTCTCTACAAATCCATCCAGTCCCCAAGGAAGCACCCCAAACAATGGCGGTGGCCATCTTTGAAAAGTCTTCGCCCCCTCTGCCTCGTTCCCACAGGGTGTAGCGCTGCCAAACCAAAACTAACTAAAAAAACAAACAAGAGCAAAGAACAAATAAAAATGCAAACAGACTATACAAAATAATGTTCCCTGCTGTGCCAGACACGACATATTCACTATCACTTTACTGAAGAGCATTCATAAGGCTACACATGAAAACTGGCATGAACCTACATAAAATTTTATAAATGCTAATTTTTCAGCTTAAATGCAATTTTTTCAATTTAATCAGCTGCAAGTTGAAGCTGATTATTTATTCCTGAATCGTCTGATGCATTTGCGATTTTTGTATTATCTTTTCGGATCACCCACTCTTTGAGTGTATTTAGTTATTTATTTTTTTATTTTGGTGTCTGATTTTAAAATCTCAGTCCCATTGTGGTTCCAGCTTCCCTTTAAGGAGCTTTCACGCTCTCTGCTTTGCTTTAGATGTTTAATTCCCCTCTCCTTTGTGTGTGATAAACCCGCTCAGATCCATCCTGCCACACACACCCTGCAGGACGCTTTAGAGCCAGCTGAGCTGTGACCAGCTGCCAATCAAAATCAGCGTCACGGAAACCACCTCAATGGAATGGGGGGAGGAGGGGGGACACTTTTCTTCATCCTTCCTTTTCTTCATGTTTCTTTTCTGCTCACAGAAGGAGGGTCTCTTTCTTTCTCACACTCTCTATGTTTCTCTTGCCATCTTTTTTTTTATCTCTTTCTCTCTCTCTTTCGTTTCTCTCAGTTTGTCTTTCTGTCTTTCTCTTTGTTTTCACTTTCTCTTCTTCTGACCCCATCTATTCATCCCTCTCTCTCTCTCTCTCTCTCTCTCTCTCTCTCTGACTGTAGATTGGTCAGGAGTGGAGATACGGATCAGTGATCCGTCCAAAGGATAGGACACGCACTACAGATAATGAGGAGAGAGAGGGAGGGAAGGAAGGGGAGTGAGAGGGATGAAGAGTAAGAGAGAGTGAGAGTGAAAGAAAGAAAGATAAATAGTGTGAGTGACAGGGGGACTTTGGTGGTCTCAGAGCTAATGTGTGTGTGTGTGTGTGTGTGAGAGAGAGAGAGAGAGAGAGAGAGAAAGAGAGAGAGAGAGAGAGACAAAGAGTCTGAAATGTCAGCGCTGATATCAGCTTCACTCCCAGAGCATGCTGGGTACTGTCACACTGACACAGCTGCTTAACCTCCTCTCTCTCTCTTATATGATCTTTAGCAAGGGAGACAAGTATTCAGATACTTTTATTTTGGGGATTTAATGTATATCCAGTGCATTTATCCATTTATCCACTCGCCAAGAGAAGATTTGAAGGTCTGAACCGGAGGCTGCAGACAGATGTAGTCTTCTTCCAGAGATACAGTGAGGTAATAGAGGGTTAAATTTTTATTTATTCGTTTGTTTGTTTGTTTGTTTGTTTATTTGTTTGTTTGCCATTTATCTTATTTTCTCCCCAATTTGGTCATGCCAATTCCACCCGCTACAAAGGACTCCCCCAATACCACAATGCTAACACTGGGTAAAGGCTACTAAATATCACATAAATTGCCACCACATCACTAACTGCCAAAGCTGCATTAAGCAGTTACGACTGCTTTTAAGCACCCATGCTGGTGTCTGTGATGAAAGGAAAGTAACAGTCATCCTACCCACCCAGAGAGAACAAGGCCCATTGAGCTCGCTCAGACTCCTGTCCATGGATGGCTGTGGGTTCACCAGAGATCAAACTCATGATCCTCCGATGAAAGGGCCAACCCTAAGACCGTTCTGTCACTAGGAAGCCTGAACTTAATGTCTTCAGACTTTGTGCTTTGTACATAAATATGAACATAAACAATATATGCATTCTCTCTGCTGCTAGAATACAGTATCTCTCAAAATACTGTATTCATTCAGACTAGTACTGCAGCTATTGTTGAGTGCACTAAATGTTGTCTTGTTGTCTTGTCTGGTTGTTTTGTTGCTCTTGTGTTTTTCTTGCACTCTCTTTTGTCCTGTCTGCACTTGTTCTTGTGGGATTGTGTTTCTGTTCTTGTTTTGCTTTGTTTCACTGTGTACTGTGTATATGGTTTAAATGACAATAAACCTACTTGACTTGACTTGACTTGAACATAAACATATCAAAATATACATAGAAGTAAAGGTAAAAAAAAATCTTCATATTAATGCTGCAAAAATAAAAATACTCTTTTGTAGATTGTGCATTGGCATTGGCTGGGAAGATTTCACCTAACAAGAAGTAATAATGCTCAAGCTTCCTAAAGTTTTCATGGACAGCATTATTAAACACTTCAATGGAAAAAAACTACAAAGTACTATCAAGCACCTTACACATGTCAGTACAATTGGTTCGGCAATATGCAAGTGGAATATAACCACAATTAATTGTCCCCAGACAGATGTACCATGCAAGACTTCACTACATGCTCTCTGACTATTGATAAAGAAGGTTATGAGAGAAGCCAGTGGTCCCTTGGAAAGAGTTGCATGATGACCTGAAAGCAGAAGGAACAATAAGTACACAGAGCACAGTAAGCAATGAACTGCACTACAGTCATCTCCATTTCTATATCCCACAGAGTCCTAAAAGACAAACACATGAGCATGAAAATTTGCAAAAGAGACAAAGCAGAATAGTTTTAGGACATTATGCTCTGTTCGTACGAATCAAAATAGAACTTTGGCAACAATTCAGCTTGTCATGTTTGAAGAAGGGTGGCAGGTATGATCTCTAGAACACCAAACACAGCATAATTTCCTTGAAAAAGAACTGCGCTAAGAGAATCTTTTTTTACTGTATTGTGGGTATACATGGTATCACCATGAGAAAAAATATAGGGGACTAACATAAGTAGCTAGCAACGCTAACAGCTAAAGCCAGTCATCTCCTTCGCCTTTTCATAACATGATTATCCCTGAACACTTCAGTCGAATGACAGTAAACAACACCCAAACTATCCTAACAGCATTGCTTCACACGCTGAATAGATACCATTCAGAATGAATAACACATTAACTATAATGACACAAATCTGGGTATTTTTGCTGAAGCTGATTTCGTAAATACTATGAATGTATTGATATTTTATGAATTACATTATTATATTATTATATATTATTGATATACATTATAAATTTATAAATATTATGCACAGATACACACTTGCATTTCTGTACTATACTCTCACACTTCTTTGACAGCTTGCCTGTTCATCTGTGCCCTCCTCCATCTCACTTCATCACTTTTTTGCCAGAATGTGTGTGTGTGTGTGTCTGTCTTCACTTGATGATGAATGTCTTGGCTATAGGGTCAGTGGTCAATCGTGCATGTCTGAAACACGTACACGTACACGTGCACACACACACACACACACACACACACAGACTAGCAGCAGCAATAGAGCATCAGGCTGCCACACATACACATGCCACTCATATTGATTGTGAGTGTCTATGGAATGTACATGACTGACCACACTGTCACACTGTTTGAATATAAGCATGAAAAAAAAGATTTATTGAGGCTTTTCCATTTTATAGTTATAGATGGAAGCCTGATATATTCCTATCTAAGAACAAGTTTTACCAGAGCAACCTCCCATTCGATATGTGTACATGCGCAAGTGAAGTAGTGCTTTTTCCGCCAAATGGCAATAGAAAAAAAACTTATTTTTAGGTAAAGCCAGCAAGAGCATTATACTAAGTATCTAAATTGCTTGTTTTCGTAAACAGAGCATTTATGTAGAAATGCAAAAGTAATGCCTAGCTCTACCCCTAACCCCAAATGTCACAGATATTGGTGAAACACCAGCATTGTGTGATTTTTAGAAAGGGAGTTTTGTGTAGAAATGCTAAGCTAAAGGCTAACCCTAATCCTATGCCTAACACTAACCATCACATAAACTGGTGTTACACTGACATTGTGTTGTTTTTTTAAAGGGCACTGAGTTATGTTTAGAAAGGACATTGTGTTATTTTAAGAAATGGCATAGTGCTATATTTACAAAGGGCAATGTATTATTTTTAGAAAGGCTACTGTGTCAGTTTTAGATAGGGCATTTGAATGGGAATGTTTGTGTAGAAGTGCTAAACTAAAGGCAGCTGGTGGCCTAGTGGTTAAGGAGTTGCCCCTGCGATCAAGAGGGCCGTGCGTTTGAATCCCAGGACTACCAGTAGCACCACTGAGGTACCCTTAAGCAAGGTACCGTCCCCACACACTGCTCCCTGGGTGCCCCCCTGCCGGTGGCAGCCCACTGCTTTACTTGGTGAATGGTTTAAATGCAAAGAAAGAATTTCACATTGTTCACGCTGTGTGCTGTGGTGTCTTCACACGTGACTATAAAGGGCCACTTTACTTTAACCCAAAGCTTCCCATTGTCACAACTGGACAAAATGCACGTACTGATGCACTTGCAGAATCGTATGCATGTGTGTTTCACATACAGATTTCATTACACACACTGTGTAGGATTTGGGATCACACAAAAAACAGGAAACACTCTGAAAACATGGTTTAGTAAGACTTCATAACAATAATCAACCCCCTAAAATGTTATCAGATTTGTCTAGATTACAAATTACAATATATATTTTTTTGTCAACCACTCCTGTGTTCCTTTGGTCTTGTGCTTGTCATCTTTGCCTGGAGGGTGAAGTTTCTCACAAATGTTGCGATACTGCCATTCCAATGCCTTACTATTAAGATTGTGCTTTTTGAGGAATGGGCAGCATTAGGTTTGCACCACTTTATCTCACTAAGTCACTCTGATGATTGAGTAACGTTCTTTTTCTTGCCACCCTACCAAGCAGACCAGGTGTAGGAATAGCGCCACTGGTGCACTTTCACTGCAGTTTCAACAACTGAACTCTGTACTCCCTTCAAAGTAACTATTGGCCACTGTGTGGTTTTTCTCTCACTTTTTTTCCCTTGACATCCATGCCTTCACAACTGATCCAGCAATACTCACTTATGTAAGGTCTAGCCCTGGACCGGAGTCAGGCACAGACACTACCAGAGAATCCTCTCCGGACAGCCACCCCAGAGTTTCTCTCAGCCCCATAACAAGAAGATCAGGATCACCTGAGTACTAAGCCTAAAGGGGTATATATAGACCTAAGAGACATTCTCTCAGTGTGAAGTATACTAAGCGCTGCCTAGTTACAAAGTGTTTCCCTGTTTTCTTGTCTATTTTTTTCTTGTGTTTCTCTGATGCTTTTCTGGCTTTTTGGATTACTCTTTTGTCTAGTGGACTTGTCTTTGATTGCTTCTTATTGGATTTACTGGTTTTGGAATTTTGACAAATTCATGCTATTTGCTGACTAACAATATATATCCGTATGGATTGGACTACTTTGTCCAGCACATCCCACAAATGCTGAATCAGACTGAGATCTGGGGAATTTGGAGGCCAAGTCAACACCTTGGACTCTTCGTTACATTCCTCAATCCATTCCTGAACAATTTTTGCAGTGTGACAAGATGCTTTATCCTGCTGAAAAAGGCCACTGTCATTAGGGAATACTATTGCCATAGAAGGGTGTACTTGGTCTGCAACAATGTTTAGGTAGGTGGTACGTGTCATACATGAATACCAGAACCCAAATATGATTCAACAGACCAGGCTAACTTCGTTTAGTTTCACTGCGATTTAGTTCTGACGTTCATAAAACCAGTATGACAGCAGTCAGCAAGGGCGCTCTGATTGGTCTGCAGCCCTATATGCAGCAAGCTGTGTTGCACTGTGTGTTCTGTAATATGTGCTGCAGCAGATGGACTAACCAGATCTGTGGGATCAGAGCAGATGGACTAACCTTCACTTCTCACGAGCAGTGAATCTTGGGTGTCCATGGCCCTGTCACAGGGTCACTGGTTGTCCTTCCTTGGACCATTTTTGGTAGGTCCTAACCACTGCATACTGGGAACACCCCACAAGACCTGACAGTTTGAAGATGTTCTGACCCAGTTGTCTAGCCATCACAATTTGGGCTTTGTTAAAGTCACTCACATCCTTACGCTTGTAAATTTTTCCTTTTTCCTAGCTAAAAAAAAGGATTCAGACATTGTAAACGTGTGAGTGTATGCGCTGTCGGTGGCCTGACTGTTCTAGTGTTTGGTTAACTGTTTGCTAATGAACAGTGGAACCACAGCCAACTCACACAACCCTCACATAAATGATCATGCCCTAGTGAAAACATTTAAAGAATAAAAAGGCTTTTGGGACATTTTTGAGCTTTTGCGTGAAAAAAGATTTTAGGCTGTATTAAAAGTTCTGGAGAGCCTTCAATAGAGAGCTACTGCATATGGATTGAACAGAAATTTCATGCATCAGTTACATCCTCATTACTTTCAGATGACTAAAACAACATGGTCTAGCTCCAGAACTCAGCATTATATTTTCAGTAATACTTCAGTAAATCCCAAAAATGTAATAAATATACACATGAAACAAAAACACAAACACATAGGGTCAAACACAAACATGTTATAATCCAAAGGCTATAAACAAAAAGAGAAACCGAAGCTCCTGTAATAGGTCAGCCTCCTCTCCTTTACCAAGCCACTGCTGAATTTCCTCCAGGAACATTTGGACTATTGCTACATCCATGGCTGGTGGGTTATTCTGTAATCATTGAGCTGAGGTAGGGTGTATGTGCAAAAGTTTAATAAACAGACACAGGAACACTAATACTAATATAAAAAGGTCCAAGATTAACAAAGACATTTACAATCAAGAAATAGGGCCAGAGCAGGGGCAAAGTTTGCTGTTACGTTGCGACTCTAAACAAAGATTGTCACAGTTTATTACTGGGTTGAATGGGATTTTAGTCAGCATTTTGTAAAACTTTTCCAGTCTTGCAGCCTCATAGTTATAAAAGAACACATTTGTGGGTGGAAAATAACTACATTAATTACGGGAAAAAAGATTTATATATGAAAGATAATTCTAAATACTATAGATATCTATAGATACTATAGATATTTTTCCATATTTTTATGCCCTGGAACAAACAAACACAGGCAAAGTGAAAAATTTGTCTTTATGCTATCGCTATATGTGATCACTATGCACCCACGTTTAACATTTGATTTACTAATGCTGTGGTCACATGTGTGACAAAGTGGGGGAGACAAAACCTTTGTGGCTTGTTGCTGGGAGGTGTTTCTAGCTCTTGGTTACCAGGTTATGCCAGGACATTCTTGTTCACATACATGTTTTCACCACCCTTCTCCATGCATAATTGTTTTTTTAATCTCTGCATTGTAAATTTGATTCCTAGCAACATAACAGTCAACTGTCATTGGAAATAAACTGCATTCTCACATGGTTTAAAAGGTGCAGTGAAACAAGTTTGAGGACAAACTAAAAAAAAAAAGTTCAGTGACAGAGAGAGTTTGGTTAATAAATGAAGTCTTTTCCTACCAAAACATTCTACAGGGTATTTTTATGCCACATAAGAAAAGAGAATTCTTACATATGTGCATCTTATCCTTAGAGGTTAAACAGAGTTATTCTGATGATAAACAGTCTTCTAGCATGTGCTCAAGGCTTGAGCTTCAGTCTAGCTGCTGCTACAATTATTAAGGAAAGTCTCTCAAAAACATGTCTTTAGAGACTCAAACAAAATTTACATCTGATACTTAAAGATGGAGGAAAATCAACAGAAAACCAGCCACCACAAACTGCTCAAAAGTGTAATATGTAATCAGCGGCATGTGTTAAATCCCCACCCACTATTTTATATGTTCCTGTGTGGTTTTCTATTAAGGGCATATACATGAAATACCTCACTGTACATTTCAACAGGCACACTGCTTAGAAGTGATGTGGTTAGGATCTTGCACTAGTTTCATACATAACATGGGACAGAATAGATCAGACTGTCACCTTAAAAAGTACATTGTGCTCTATTACACACACACACACACACACATACACACGCGCAAACACACATTAAGTTACTCTAAGTAAAAAGATCACAACCAGATTACTTGTACTTATTTTTTTCTCTCTGTCTGTTCTTCTCTTCCTGTGTTTCTTTCTCTACCTTCTGCCCCTGTCTCCCCCCTCTCTTCTTTTCATTTGTTTTTCTCTCTCTTTGTCTTTTTCTCTTTTTTTCCGGTCATCCACAACATCAAGGTTTCTGGCATTTTCATCACTTGCTCTTACAGCAAGTATAACACATCATTGCTGTGTGTGTGTGTGTGTGTGTGAGAGAGAGAGAGAGAGAGAGAAACAATGGTTGATCTAGTGTCTCTATGAACTGAAGCTAACAATGTGTGTGTGTGTGTGTGTGTGTGTGTGTATTTCAGGTAAAGTGGGTCCAGAGGCAGCAAACACACTTTAGAGAGAAAAGAGCAGCTTTTCCGTGCCTAAAGAACAACATGCTCTACAGTGAGTACACCGGGACAACAGACACAGATAGGCACTGTGATTGTTTAAATGTGTGTGTGTGTGTGTGTGTGTGTGTGAGTGAATCCTCACGTAGCTCTGCAGTGAGCCTCTTTCACAGAGTCATGTTCACACAGAGCCAGCAGAAACCTGCTCACATCACCACGCCCGTGCCTCACTTTCAATCTGCTGCTTGGAAAGAGAGAAACAGAGGAAGGAGTGATGGGAGAGAGCTACGGGGATGAGTGTATGGAGACAGAAATGGGAGACCGAGGGATGAGAGACTGTAGTAAGACAAAGGAATTAATGTAGTCCAGTCGAAGTCCAATCAGAGTTAACCCAATTCTCAAACAGAGTAAAAACACTTATTTGGAACACTGGATTAGTGAAACTCAAATCCAGTCCAGACTAGAGTGCTATTGGGCCCTAAACAAAGAGTACGAAAAGTATCTCCTCACAGTCAGAGATCCAAGATACATGACCAAGTACAGGCTCAGTGTGTGTGGTCACTGTGAGAGGAGTGAGGTCGAGGCCGAGCTGCTCTTCCTCCGTTACTACGAAATTGTTTAAAATGAAAATTTCATGCACAAAATAAAAAACATCCTCCCAAATTTTGAAATTTTGACGCAATCAGAAAAATTACCAGTTTTCTTGGTGAGGGAAACATTATTATTAGTAGTAGTAGTAGTAATAGCAGTAGTAGTAGTAGTAATATTTTATTAGTCATTTATCTGCTTTATTAGAGCTATATGCTAAACTGCATTTCACACCATTTCATCATTTATCTTTAAATTATTTCATTACTGCCTTTTTTCTATGATTATTATTATCAGTAACTAATCACTGTTCATTTCTTACATGATGTTCAGTTCAGTAAATGTTACATTACTTTAAACACTACATACTGCTTTTGCAACATTTTTCCAGAACAGTCCTGCCAATAAAACTGCTTTGAATTTAAGACACAAGGAATAATGCAGAGAGATAGAGGGATGATAGACAGAACAAGTCTGTGACATAAGTGTCAAGAGACAGAGGAATGAAACACAGAGGGAAGCGTGTAGAGAGACAGAGGAACAAGGGTAGAGAGACTGAGGGATGAAAGACGGAGGGAATACTGTAGAGAAACAGAGTGATGAGTGTAGGGAGTCAGAGTGATGAGAGACAAAAGGGAAAGTGTAGAGAGAGGGATGAGTAAAGACAGTAGGATGGAAGAGAGAGGGATGAGTAAAGAGAATCAGCAAGATGGAAGACAGAGGGATGAGTATAGAGAATCGGCAGGATAGAAGACAGAGGGATGAGAATAGAGAATCAGCAGGATGGAAGACAGAGGGAAAAAGTGTAGAAAATCAGCTGGATGGAAGAGAGGAATGACTGTAGAGAGAAAGACATATGTATGTAGAAAAACAGAGGTATGAGTATAGAAGAACAGGGAGACAGAGAGAGAGAGAAAGGTTACTATGAGGAAATTGATCTGACTGAACTGATACGCTCCACAAGTTGGACTATGGTAATGATATGTTAATCATACCAAATTTTATGCTAATCTGGGAGCAGTGTTCTCTTTTGGCAAGCGAAGTGGATTTCTGATAGATCCCCCCTCACACACACAAAAAGATGCAACACATACACAACACTGGGCGGAACGGAAACACCATCGGATCATTGAACACTCAAAAACACACACGTAAACACACGTGTTACATTGTGAACGTAACCAGAGAGAAACTACACATAATGATAACTGACGCCTAGCAGCATTTGTTAATTATTAGCAGTTATAGCACTGTAAAAGCAAAATAATGTCTGTAATATTTGTTAAATGCACACTTCTGAAAAATCTGCAATCACCCTGATTTCTCTCTCTCTCACCAGAGTTCGCTGAGCTTTCTGGGCTGGAGAGAAGCAGGCAGGCTTTTGGAGAGCCTTCTCCTGATTTGATGTATTTCAATGACCCTCTTTGGCCCATACAGTGGGAACTGGTGAGTCACAAACACAAATACACACTATACACACTTACACAGCACAGGTCTCAAACGTCCTTCGCTTTTTACTTGACCAGGTTGTAATTATTATTTTATTCATTAATTCATTATAATTCCGTATAATTGCAAGTATTAAAAGAGAATTCTGACCTAAAACTAATATATATATATATATATATATATATATATATATATGAGGAGCTCTTTTCCAAAACGCGATAAACGCCAAATAAAAAAAAAAACGAGCTTGCCATGCCATTCTGCTGTTTACTGAACCTACTCGCTGTTCCATCAACCTTTCATGCAAAATCGCTGTATTTCCTTGTTTAAAATGGATTGTAAACTGCAGTTCTTTCCCAAACCGCGATAAGTGCTGTACCTGTTTTTTGGCAAAACGCGACAAAACAACTCTCGACCAATCAGAGTTCGGCCAGCATTCTAAACTATCCAGCATGGCGGCACGCTGAATAGAGCAGTTTTGCTCGCTTGTTTAAACTATCTTTTGAAAATGGTTGTTTTAAATACTTTTGATGGTTCTGAAGAACAGCTACATGATGTGTGGTGGGGTCTATGTCCACACGGAGCAGGAGGTGGAGGGGCGGGGGTTACAGACACAGCACACACACTCAGAGAGAGAGAGAAACAGGAGAGAATTTAAGATTGAAGTAACTGGCCGTCTGTATATGTTATTTTTTATTAAGTTATTTGTTTAGATTTAACATAAATGAATGTATTTCGAGTTATTCTTTATTTTATTTAGCCGTTTATTACTGCATGTTGTCTTGTCTCAAAAAGAAAGACAAAAAAAGGATGGATTTGTAGGGCCTTGAAAAAAGAACAGATGGATTTATAGCATTTAAAAAATATATATATAATAAACTTTGGATTTATAATCAACAGCATTGTTGTTAGATTTGACAATTATTGTTGAACATGTTCTGACTAAGCCAACAAGCTATTTTAACAGAATAAATTAAACATTTGCAAAATGTGTGGGTCTGGGTAAATAAATGTCATTTTTCTAAAAACTATTAAAATGGATTTA